>JAOTAV010007143.1:0-29274 GCA_026546445.1 Cyclargus thomasi | reverse complement strand
CTCGACGTTCAGAAAGTGTACTTAAAGTACTTATTTTGAATAAAAAGATTTTGATTTGATTTGATTTGATTTGATATAATGATTCAATAAAGATTCTTATCCATTGTACAATCCATAATTCAAATGTACTTTCTGACTACCTTTATATTTCTCACCAGCACCCACTTGGACTTTAAAGGTCATGACGATCCATCCATTTTGTGGACGGGCCAGTAGACTACAAGTATTTACCTGCGGCTTTGCCCACGTCAAAATGATTTATTCAACGGGAACATTTAATCCCCCACCTCTATACGGAACCCTTTGTACGTGAGTCCGACTCGCACCTGGCTGATTTCCTAGATATTAAACAACCCATCTCAGTCTGTGATAATGTTGCAATCTAAACGTGAATCATTTTTTGAAATTAGATTAGTACTTATTGAGTTTTTTTCTACAAAACATACCTACCTACAAAAATATAAATCTTAATTCTTACCTCTTTGTTAAAAGTAGTAGACCGAAGTTTTATCTTATTAACTTTATACCTGCTACTAACTACAAAGGAATATGCGTCATTTTTTAGTGTATCAAAATTATAGCATCTAGGTCTTATACGCTGGTCATCTTGATTCAGCAAATTGAATTATCGGAAGACAAACACGTTTGAGTCCATTACAATTGAGACCAGGCGTATATTGACGTCAGAGCTCATTCTAAAAATTGTACTTGTTATTGCCACTATCTAGGTTAAATTGTTATTTGTTACACAGAAAAAAAAATGCAAATTTGTTATGGAAAATTATGTAATAATCAAGAAACTAGAAAAAATAAATAGGAAACAAGCTACTTATTTTACACTCACTCAATTTGTGTGTGGCCTTAACTAGTTAATAAAACTTTTAGTTGTAAATAATTGTTATCAGATACCGAATAAATCATCAGTATTCTAAGGAATAACAATAATTAAGTTATCAGTAATATTATATAACGCTCTCGATTACTATCAATCATGTGATCCGGAAGCTCGTTTCTTAGATAGTTTTTTTATTTCACAATAAAAAGCAATAACTTTTATGTGTCAACTTGTCAAGATTGATAACTTTAATAAAGCGGTGGCTACACACTCAATCTTGCATCAGTTTGTCAACTAACTGAGACTGTCGCCAGATTGACGACTGAAAAGTCCATATTTAAGAAAATGGGGAATATGCATGATTTTTAATTTTGTTTAAATAAATCTATCGTTTTCGAAAAACGATTTAGATCAATTAGTTTTTTTATAAAATTGAAAATAACAAAGTGATAAGCCTTTACAATAGAAAGAGAGATCCGATATAGACTTTGGCGTCAAAGTCTATTAGCTACATACAAAGTCCATACTAAATTACGTTTTGTGAAAAAGAGATGGGTAGAAAACTTGAATCGCTAATATCTCATTTCTCAACAGAAATCTGAGATGTTTCATCATTTTGTATGTCGTTTAGCGCATTATCATTATATAACTTGCACTCAATAAATTTTGTTTTATATTTCCTATTATCAATCAGCCGGTTAGACATAATCAACGTAGAAATACGAATGAATAAACAAACTGACATGACAGGTTGTTGGAATAAAGTGACAGATATCCTTTGTGCATCGGTTAATTTGTCTATCCTTCTGTAGAGAAGTACACTTTCTCAGTCACCATTCTGAGCTTGCAAGTATCGGCAGACTTACCTTTAAAGTCCCATAATACGAATTTTTTAACTCTAATTTGGCGAGCGAAGCGAAACCTCTATATTCTATTATATTAATTAAGTACATGTGTACTGAAAAGCAAAATAGTAATAATATTAAAGATGAGAGATGTGCAACTGTGAAATTGAACTTATCTTAGCAGTTGCACATCTCAACTCATAGATGGCGTTGCTAGTAAAATATATATTTTTTGTTATTAACTAAAATCGTCGTTTAGTTAAACAAACCTAGTATTCACATATTGTATCCAGAACCGTAAAATTATATTTAAAAAAATATGTTACAGTCATAGAATGCCCTTAAGAAGCTGCGCATTTTCGCTAAAAAATTACTTTCTAAGCGTAAAAAGTGAGGGGCATAAGTGGCAGGTGGCACCGAACCCTGAGTTAGACGATTAATTTCTCGTTATTCCTGACCAAACTGATGGACTGAACTGACGCTTTATTGAGCGTGTAACGTCGGCCTGTATATGCAGCCGCTTACTATCCGGTCGATCCATATTTAATTTTGGAGTTTGTTTAATGAAAATCTGTAATGAACGATTTTGGTTTGCTTTTTATTTCAATAGAAAGCAATAGTTTTTGTCTATTTAAAAAGAATGCCACTAGACAATATTTTCATTTGCCGTAACTCATTTTTAATCATTTCATTTCTGCCCAGCCATTTCGGAATTCGGTGGTGTAAGTAACAGAAAACACCACGATACTAGAATTTTATTTATTTGACTTATGTAGTAAACTTAAAGTTTTCAATATTACCTGTGCGAATTAACAAGGCACCTTGACAAAGTCATTTTGGAAAAATGTGAAAAAACACAATTTTTCCATAAACAGCAACAGAAAACTGCCTAATTGTAGGCAATTGTTACTGATACAAACACCGATATTTTAATTTTAGCTAGTTTTCTAGTTAACTCGCACAGGTAATAAACTATTGGAAACTGTACGTTTTTATTAAAGAGCAGCATAATATTATCAAATATAGAATCGCGGTTTTCTCACATTAAACCGTATTCATGTTAGTTACAAATTAAAACGTCGTTAATATTTTACCTATGAACGATTAAACGTTATCTAATAGATAACGATATCTTAGCGAAGTGTGAGGTGTTCCCACGAGTTGTAATTCCATTCAGTATATCAGCTGGCGCGTAGCAGTGTAGTTGACAGCAAACACTGTACAATATATTACACTCTCACAGCCATACATAATGTAAGTTTAAAAAAATATTATACTAAAAATATTATAACTGTGCAGGTTTCTTATTGGTAAAAAACTTTTAATTGGCTTTATGATCTCTATTGATTTTAATTAATGCTTAATGTATTTCGTTCAAGCTGTAAGTTTTCTGAACACAATAAAATAAATAAATAAAAATATAGATTATCCACAGTTGAACATACAACCTTCATGTTTTTTCAAGTCGTTTTTAAAATTAAAACGATAGGTAACCGTGGTATTATTTGCTGCAGACATCTGGGATTTTAAAATTACTCCGTAAGGTGGACTTTCGAAATTCCGACCCCCTTCTTATGAACAGCAAAATCTCAGACAGTTATTTTTCAGCCGCGAAGTTGAATTAGACCCTTAGTTATAGGTTATAGTTACGAACTAATAAAATTTTATATCACAATTTGGGAACTGTTTGCGCTATGAATTTGTTTGGTTTAAGGGAAGAGTGTTAAGTGTTTGTTGGAGTGAAACTAGGACCTGGCTATATCAAAATACATTATGGCCATTTAACTATAATTACTTTAACTTATCGTTTTTTATAAAGCTTAATGTCTTAAAATGACTTACTTTTTTTTAGCATGGAGTCGCTGTCGATCGCTCTACAGCCGTACAAAGAGCTGGTGGGGTCCATCGCAGCGGTGGTGACCACCGGCCAGATGTTCTCCGGGTGCTTCATGTGCTGGGACATCTACCGTGACGGCACCACCGGCGCCACGCCCTTCATGGCCTTCCTGGGAGGTCTCATCATGTAAGTACCTGGGTTGTTTTAAGAGAGCCAGTAATAACTGCGGCCTGATGTCTCGTCCTTCACGCAGATCGAATGGCTTTCCTGCATGCGTATGTATAATATAGCCGAAGTCCATATGTCTAATGAGGACTTATACGCCTTTTTAGCCAGTCGTTATGTGAGTGCGCCGCAAAACGACAAATTATGTAGTTTGAATAGTATGTCTTAGAGTTTTTACTAGCCCACTTTGGGCACCAAACAAAAAGGCCTGACGAGATGCAAAAACTTTAATGTGTCATATAAAAATGTGACTACTGGTGAAATATTGAGAATATGGTATCATGAACAAGTAACTTATCTGACAGAACCTCATCAGACTTTGTTGTTCCTAGGGGAGCGCTGAACTTAAAGTACGGGTTCATGTTGCGCGACGACAAGATGATCCAGGTGAACTTCCTCGGCATCGCGCTGAGCATCCTCTACGTCATGGTCTTCTACCGGTACACGCCCAACAAGACCTCCGTCTGGGCTCAGCTAGGTATTGTTATGTATTGTGTTATCTTATATTAACATTCTGAATTCCGATCCTCGCTAGTCGCTGCCAGCGGCCGGGACACATCAAATAAAATGCTTTATGACATAAGTGCTAGCTTTCTTTTTCTAATGATCAGGTCTAGCTACCCATGACGCCGCTCATTGTAGTGGCGTAGAGCAAAATACAACCTATAGCTTATAACATAAGGTGTTTTGCTCGAGTTATTGTGTGTCGCCGCCGTCCGTCGCGTTGATCGGAATTGTACCTTTATATTTAGTTAAAATTAATAAAATTATTAACTTGAATGTTGAATAACCTAATACAAGTTGCGTGATAAGAGAGAATTGTGAGATTGTCTGAGGAAGAGATGATTTGTAGCATACTCTTGAAGTTTAAGTTTCATTTCACTTCCTATATGTAGGAGACCCCGCTTGTCTCAGATGACAGCGCAGGCGTACGGTCTCACACAAAAACAGTAAATGCTTACTAGAGATTCATTTAGTAAAAAGCTTGACAAAAATATTATAAAATAATAATATACATAAAATAACAAGTCCTGACTGACTGACTGATTCGTCATCACCGAACAAAAACCGTTAAAGCTACAGCCAAATTGAATGAGTAGGATTGTTTTATTGGGTAGACACCCGCTAAGAATGGAATTCGAAAAATTATACCCCTAAGGGGGTGAAATAGGTTTTGAAAGTTTGTATGAAAGTTCGTCATTTCTTAAGTTAGAGACCTCATTTTTTTTCTGAACTGCTGATTCAAAATAAATAAATACGTGTCTAAGCGGTTCATGAAATTTTACTCCCAGAGGGTGAAACAGGGTTTGAAAGTTTGTGTGAACATACTTCTTAATGGGAGTGAAGCCGCGGGAAAAAGCTAGTATACCTATAAGTGTGTATGTATCTCAGGTGGTGCGGGCGCGCTTATCGCAGCGCTCTTCATGTACGCGGAGTACGAGGACCCGGCGGTGGTGGAGGGTAGGTTCGGCTCCATCATCACCGCCTTCATGTTCTACCTCGTCTCAGCGCCGCTACTCGGACTGGTATGTACAATCAGAGAGGTTGAAAGAGATACAGATCGTGGATCTAAGTAATTTGGTCGGGTTACATCAAGTTATATCAAATTGACATATTCCAACCAAATGACGTAGGTCCGTCAACTGGCTCTCTTTCAATTTCCCCCATTATACAATCGGAGAATTTGAAACAGATACAGATCGTGGATCGAAGCAATTTGGTCGGATTATGTCAAACTTAGCCATATTTCGACCAAATGACGTAGGTTCGTCAACTGGCTCTCCTTAAATTTCCTCCATTATATCTACTACACCAAATTTCACCCCCAGTTCATGGCGGACGATTGAAAATAGCTTTACTCGATGGACACCATTTACAACATTAATATCTAAGATGCACCCTCAATTCAAACTTACGCCATGTACTGAGGGTGCACTTTGGAATGCTTCAAGGTCGTGTTTGGCAAACGGTTTGTCAAACACGACCACAACATTAATGTCTAAAATGCATCTTCAGTTCATGGCGTATGATTAAAAATGCATTGCATCATCACCTTTACGTGATGTTTGTTCCCGCCTTGTAGAACGCCATTTAGGGCAACGCTGCGTGAGTCTGGTCGTCCATCACATGGACACCCGTCAATAACATATCGGCCGCCCGGGGCGGAGAAAAATTTTACCGCCCCCCGAACTAGGTTTTTCAATTTAATTCTTTAAATTCAATAAAATTAATACAAACTTTCACAAACATTAAAAGCGATTTTTTATTCAAATTAAAAAAATCGCACTAATAATATCACGTATATTAAATACGTGATATTATAAGTGTGTTTTTTTTCGTAAATCTTTTTGTGATTTTTTTTTTGCCATTACAGATACATCGTCTCAAATAATTCGTTGTGTTACATTACAGGTAAATAGCGAAAAAATAATCGTACGAATAGAAATCGCAGCATATTCAGTGCTATTTCTAAAGGCTGTGAATTTATAGTTTTGTTGAATAATAAAAAAACTAGCTGACCCAGCGCACTTTGTTCCGCCTTAATGGCAATAAATAAGCAGATTGTGTTTTTTTTATTGGAAAAAATACAAAAATAAATTAATTAACTACTATAGTACAGAGATCCAGGAAAAAGGGTGCAGTGCTGAAACCTGAAAAAAGTTGCAAAATTTTTTTGTTATACTGCGTTTCATGTCAAGTCATACGGGAACACTGTCGAACGGGATAAAAAGTATCCTATGTCCGTCTCCTGGCTCTAAGCTACCTCCCTACCAATTTTCAGCCAAATCTGTTCTGCCGTTCTTGAGTTATAAGTGGTGTAACTAACACGACTTTCTTTTATATATATAGATTTTAGCGGCTACTATAAATGCATTCATATTTAAAGTCTTGTTTTGCAATTCGTAGCAGTAATGGAATTGTACTGTTTTGGTTCGATTCAGCGGTTAAGACTTTAGTCACGGTTGCGAAATCGCACACCGGGAAAGGAGTTTACCAAAAATAGTATAACGCCTACGTTGACTTTTATTTGGGTTTTTTTTTTTAATTACGTAATTATTTCAATAGTTTAGACATCGTGCTGATGCTAATGTGCCTAAGGGTGAATCAACTTTTTTTTTGTACAGCAATTTCTGCCTTAACGATTTTAAACCGTAATAATTACTAATTAGTAATACCCAATTTAAATATATGATTATATATGATTATATACACATTATCTTGATACATAGACCAATATTATAACTGAGAATTTCAGAAAAAAATATTGTTCTTATATGTTTATTAGCAGTTGCCCGGGGACAAAAAATGACCCAGAATTTGTGTGAAATTACGGTTTTGTCCCCTGGACCACCGACTTTATACATAGAAATGTTTTGATTTAGTATTTATTTAGTAAATTATTGGTCAAGATATTTCATTGGCTATCGAATAAACTTATTTTATCGATGAAAAATACGCTTATTGACTTTTTATTCCAAGATTTGTCTAGGACAAGAAAAAGTTGATTCACCCCTAAAACAATTGACTTCCGAAAGGAAGATTGCTTTATTGAATTGGAAAACAAATTATTTTTGTACATCGGGTATGTCATCTATCTAGCCCGCTTGACACCTTCGTTTGTTTTACGTGTTTGCCAAGACGTTGATACACGCTTGTTGCCTTAGGTCAGTAAACCTACGTTAAACTAAATTAAACCCAATAAGCTTGAACTCGAGTTCGGATAGAACTAAGGGTTATTAAGTAACACAGCTGAAAACTGTTTTTAAAGCTACATAAATTCTTATAATTCTGATGCGTCTCTCTTCAAATTACCTAGTAGTATGATGTAGGATGTCGTTTACGTAATTAAGAAAACATTTATCTTTATTTATATTTCACTTCTAATGGCTCCCCGTTCTGGTCACATTAGCCCAAGCTTCAAATACGGATTATACAGTAGAGACGGGGCTCTCATAGTGATTTAGATGATAATAAAATCTTTTGTGATATTTAAATTGATAGCGGGATCGAAATGCAAAGCTACGTCTCCCCAGGGAGTTATATTTTTACATTTTACCTAGGTAGAAGTTTAGATTCCCGACGTTGGTTATCCGATTATAGTCACTCTTAGTCTATGCAGTACGTTGATGAAATTGTTTTGTGTGTGCTTAGTGACTTGAGAATGGTATAGGTTCACTAACAAAGACCGGCAGTATCTTTGTCTTTCGGGTCTGCTAGCATTATTATATTTCATTCTATGTTCTTTCTTAGAATTGTTGGTACTTTTTCTTGTATGCAGAAGATTTAAAAATCACTAATTTTGCTAATCCCCTATTTTTTTAAATGATATTTAAGGGGCAAGCGAGCAGACGGATTACCTTATGCAAAGCAACTGCCGTCGCCCATGGACACTCGTGACATCCGAAGAGCCGCAAGTACGTCGCCGGCCTCTATGAGGGAATAGGGGATGGGGCTAAGGATAGGGGGATTAGGGAAGTTGGGCCACCGTTTCACGCCAGTTTTCTGTGAGGCCGTGGTATCCTCTCCCATGGCGATGAGCATCCGTATTATGTGCTTGAGATCGGAAAATGTCTTATTTGTACACGCCTCCTCCGCACCGCATTTGGTTCGCACTCGAGAGGGTGTAGGTTCAAATACCGCTGGAGGCGTGCGGTCTTACCCACTAGACTCTCTATACGAGATGCCGTATACAAGTAGTATAATTAATTACTCTCTCTGCATTAGTATATTAGTTATAACTTCGTGTTTGTTGTTCCAGGGCGGATACACTCGGCGATAGTGTCGGGCGTGAACCTCGAGACGCGGTCGGTGACGGTGGAATGGTACGAGCGGGGGGAGACGAAGGGCAAGGAGGTGGAGATCGACGCCATCCTCGCCCTCAACCCCGAGCTCGCCGGCACCAGGCAGCACACGCCGCACCTACAGCCCATGCCCAACAAGCTGGCGAGGGTATGTATTACCTTGATATTGCCCTCAGTTCCGTATTCTTCTTTTATGATACCGTGATAGATGGACAAGAAAAACCCGGTTATAGTTTTGGTAGTTTAACAGCTTTAATATCGGCGTCAAGTAGTAGATGCTTTATAAGAAGCAGCAGCCATAACATTATTGTCAATTTTGTGTATTGTTATGTCTATACCGGATGTCCTAATCAGAGAGTCTAGTTCTAAGGCTAAAACTTAGACGCGTAATGTTTACGCGTTAGTCGACTATTACTCGCGTCTGTAAGCGTCTAATCTATTTCAATCAGGGTCATTGAACACATCACTCTCGCTGCTGCTGCGGGACAATTTGCCAATTCACTCAACGGCACATTCTTCTGGGTTTTAGCTTTGAAGTGTAACCAGTGCGTGCATTTATTTCAGTTATTCGATGCATCGAATCGAAGTTCTCTTTCATTAAATTTTGAAGCATAACTATTTCCACTACATAATGAAACAGAACAGCGAAAGTCGTTAAGCCGTTAGTTTTATAATGATCGCGATATGTGGTTTCAGTACATGCGACGGAATTTTTAAACCCAAACCCAACAGCATAAGGTCAATGATTGCATTCGCAGCGCGGCGACAACTGAATCGATATGCTCGAGCGCAAAATTTTAATCATATCACTAGTTTCACGAAGTCAAATTAAAATCGATATACGATTTTAATCAGGGTTAATAACTTATGACGATGCAAAAAGATTGCAGCGTAACGCGATTTAGCGCGTGAATCGACAGAATAGTATCGATTAAATATTCGGGCGGTGCCATGCCGCGACCATCCTCATTGTTTGGGTCGCGAAGCACGTTGCTAATAGAAGCCACAGTTGCACCGGTACTTCCGCGGTAGACGAATGTGTCACCTAATGTCTTCGAGCGAAAGATAGCAATATGCTAAAACGCATAGAAAATACCTAGCGCTCGAATATTGGCTATCATCTCGATCTGCGTCGGTTGAAAGACACTGCGATCATCGGTAGAAATGTTCCCCTACATCGTCAGCTGGCAGGTGATAATTATTAATTAGCACGTAGCTACCATGGCTTCGCGATTTTTTGCGCAAGCACCGTTACCTAGGCAACACGACGCACGCCTCATGTAAACAGCACCGCGCGAACCGTTATGATCACACGAGAAACAAAAATCGCTGCTACACCGTTCGACTATTTCACGCACGTCCGAGACATTAAAACACGATCATTACCTTCATGACTCCTTTAAATAAAGCATCCGATGATATCGATAGTATCACGCGAGGTGACAACTGCAATCAAAGGATAATTAATGCGAAGCCGACCTTCTAACCCGTTATCGACGCACGACGGAGTCGTCAATCGATTTTCGAGTTGACTTGTCATTCGTGCTAGGACGGCGGGCGAGCTCGCTCTTGCGATGCGCTTAGAGTAAGTGTTTGTGTGGATGGTTCGAAGGACCCGTCGGGCTCGTCGTCGGACGACGGAGGGTTCCTGCGGGAGGGCGGGGACGGCGAGACGCCCGAGACCGGACACACCCTGCCCGTGCGCAACTCACGATCGGTACTACACCACCGACTCGCACGCCTGACCGTGCTGTAGCGGGCGCGACGCATGCATACACGACTTGTTCATGTACCTTCATTAGAATCCCTTGTAATATTCAGTTTAGACGAATAAAATCTAAATCTTAAAGAATGCTCTCAGCGTTCGCAGCACAAGGAACTATGCGTGACCTACGCTGCAAATATCGCTTATGTGGGAAATTAGGGTAAAGTTGGGTCAAGATTACCATAAGTGGATGGTACTAGGAAAAATCAACCACTGAAACTCAATAACATATTTGTGGACTACTGGCATTTTGTCCGATTGATCTTCTATCTTCATGAGACGCCCTACAGCACTCCCAGGTGTGCAAGTCGATGAACATTTACATTGGCACCGTACGGCATGGCGGACACTAGTCGTCCGTTTTTATTTCCAACAGCTACACTTTTCGTTGCGCACGACTTTTTGGTTAATTGCACACGTTCGCCTTTTTTACTTGTATTTGATTGTGTCTTTGTTATATTGTTACCGTTTCTATTTTAAAATCGCCGTTAAAGTACAGCAAAGCAATTGAAAAGAACAGGTGTAAATTGTAAACCCTGAAGACCCCTGAGTGTTTTAACATTCCAGTATCAAAACGTCTGATATTCTTCAGAACTTTGTGAACTTTAATCTGTACAGCTGAAAATTATTTAAAGACATTTAGATAAAACGGACTCAACTGCTGACAAAGAAAACGCAGAGCATAATATATAAGACAAAAACATAATAATATTATTATTCATATGTATTATGCAAATAGCAGATCCCCTGAGCGTCCGTTCTATGTAATAAAGACACAATCGCTGTTTTTGCAATTATAGCGTTGTAACTTGTAAATTAGCTAACGTTGTTGAGGTGCCTATTTTATAAGTAACCCAATTCGTGATGGTGATTTCATTTGATGATTCACTGTTATGATAATTTTTTGTTATTGGTGCTTGAGTTGCGACGAGTTGTATTACGACATCGCGTTGGATTGCTTTGTGTTTAGAAACACTTTAACCTTACACATCACATTACACATCCACTCTATCAAGCTTACACGTTAGCATGAAGCTTTCCCATCACATTTCACCTTCTTTCCGTGAGTACACACGTCTCGTAATTTGAATGTTGATGGCGTGTCTTGAGACTCCAAAATAATATCGGTAGTCACTGCATATTTGATTGCTTAACAAAAAAGCAATCATGTGGACCAGAAAGCCAGCAAGAGTCATTTCGATGCTATTTAATGCAGTTTTACTAAATACAAATTTGATGCTATTTAATGCAACAATTATACTTCGTTCCTTTTTTGATCGGATTGGATAAAAAAAGGTGCGAAGCATAATTTTGAACGAAACTACGAAATGGTAACTCATGCCATAGCGAACCGTCTGGTTCAAGTGTATACGACACACTATTTTTCTGTTTGATACAAAATGGACTGACCGAAAAAGGAAGAAAGAAGAATTCATGTGGCAATAAAATGCTAAATAGTTAGATATATTCTACAAACGCCTCGTAGTCACTGCCCTAGATGCAATCAGCACGCTAGCCGAGGAGGTTTCAGTAACTCACTCGCCATACCACTATCTTGTCTATCTACATAACATATATTATCATTATCAAACACCATCAATTTTATGCGAGCAAAAATTAACACCATTAGGAGCAGGAAATGTGAATATAAGGCGAATATTATTTTCGGTTCATTTTGTTGCAGTAAAATCTGATTCTTCAAGTAGTGAAATAACTGTATTAATTACGTTATCTCTTTTTTTTCCGTTTAATGAACGATGTAATTGGAGCAAATGTAAAGTTTTATTGTTTTTCTTAGCGTTTATAGAAAATAATTTAGAGGTTGTAGTTTTTTTTAAGGTTTCAATGTCAAAGTGATCGCATTAGAAAGTGTAGGTCTAGTTTAATGCTGGTTTATATCGTCTGTGATTTATTTTTTACTTAGCCGGAGTTGCGAGGATGTCGTAAACATTTTTATTAAAAAAAACTAGAAAAAGAGAGATATCAAACCGCTTTTTCGAGGTTTTTTTGGCGCATTTCCTCGTAACTCGCATAGATTTGTGTGGTGTATACTTATTTTGATTCCAGGACCTTCTTGTAAATATTTTTTTTAAAAACTCTGTAGCTACATGAATGTATATTATTTGCACTTTTAAATTTTTTGTTGTTGTGTAGACGTGTTCTATAATATTTTCTTTCGTTTTAGGATATGACACGGCAGTCTATACCCGTGGCAACAAAAGGTAAGTTTTTCTACTATTTTAATTTTAGCTATATTATTTATACGAATTTTTATTTTGTGAAGTATGATATACAATACACATACGAAATTTGAAATTGCTGATATGAATTAAGGTCTGTCATGAAGAAAAAAACTATTGAAAAATGATAAAAGTACTTCAATGAAAGCCAAAATAATTAGCGTCATTCAATTTCTTACTCTATCTAGAACCTAGAGATAGGTCATTAATTATAAGTACCTAGTTACTTATAATGTACTTATATGTGTACTTATAATTATCTGTGTATTTATTTTTCTTTTAAAAGTAACTCTACATTTTCATAAGACTTTACCTGGATATTAAAAACCTTCGCTTCAAACGACGCCTGTATGTAGGATATATCATAGCGTTCTCTGTAACGAGTTCCAGGGATGGGCAGGGGGCACGAAGGGGCAACGGTCCTGAAACAATTACATTAGTTACCTGCAGCCTGCAGGCGAAACGACCGGACAGTCGATTTACTATCGCGAAACGGGAAAAGGAGGCATACTTTGCATTGTAGTGTAATATGTTATCGATAGGAAGTAATCTCTTGTCCTGATAGGATTTTTCTATGTTTGTTCGCAAATAACTTCTATGTTTGTGAAGATTTGGATGGTGTTTTGGATTTTTTGGAATGAGAATACTTCATTGTTGGTCTCGTGATAAAGAAAAACGCTGTCGAAGTAGGTTTTTTATTAAAATTATTATTATACAGTGAGGAACGTCGAAATTAGTGTTAGTGGAAGCATAACGGTAAGCTTTCGATCTCTTCAAATTAAAATTTAAAATTAATTTATTTTGCTTATGTGTTACATTGATGATGAAATACTAGCGACCCGCCCGGCTTGGCACGGCTAGACATTTATTTTTTAAGCTCTCTGAAAAAAAAATGTGGCGGCCATCATTCATTTTCATACCAATTACAATTTTAAATTTGTAATATCTTTTGAATAGATTGTCCGATTGGAATAAAAATAAAAAGTAATTTATAGCTATTGAAACAATCTTACTCAATCGATAGTTTTTTTGGATATATTAAATTACTTTTATTCTATGGAAAAGTGGTTATAATGACTAAAATATAAATGTTTGGTATATACTATTGAGGACTTTTTGTAGGCATTATTGAGTTCTACAACTTTTCTATAGAAGTTAACCATATACATCTCTAACCATTTAGGCAGCGTTCTCGAAAATCGTTAACGTACGGCAGTTTTTTCGACGACTTACTCAACAATTTTCAATATCACGAAAAATCCTACCAATTTACGGGATAAAATAATAAAATATAGCCTATGCGGATTCGGAAGAATACCTCTAAGTAATGGTAAAAGAAATTTTGAAATCGGTCCTGTAGTTTTTGAGCCTATCAATACAAAAATACAAAGGTTTCCTATACAATACAAAGGTTCAGCACATGGGCTTCTTCTTTCACATTTATAACTTTTATCACGTAGGATGCCGAAGTAACCAGAAATAATTTCAGTTAAACATATATAAGCTACAAAATGTAGATTTGGATTACATAGTTTTGAGTCTTTGATCTGTTTCCTTTCAAAATTATTTTATTTGATAGTGGAAACAAAGAATTAACAAGTTAATTTATGATGTTCTAACTCTTTTACCGACTAAAATTATTTTAGTTTCACTGTCTTCGTCAAAGAAGTCGACGTTTAGTAAGTAGATGTTATAATATAATATACGTATATTAGCTGTTGCCCACGACTACGTCTGCGTGGAACTTTGTAAATTATTCCGTTTTTACGACATTTTTTGATTACTGCTCGGCTATTGGTTGTAGCGTGAGGTTATATAGGCTATAACCTTTCTCAATAAATGGACTAACCAACAGAAAAACTATTTTTCAATTCCGGTCAGCATTTCCTGAGATTAGCGCGTTTAAACAAACGAACAAACTCTTCAGCTTTATATTGTTAATATGTTTATTGTTAAAAAAGGATACACTAACAAATGATCCATACTCAAGGTTTACACTATCTAAACGTTTTCAGGAAATCCTAATATCTATCTGTTTGCCCGTCTGGCGTTACGTTCGTAAATTACCTGCATGAAGGTTTGCATTGTTACACGAAATATCTTTAGAATATAAATGTTAGTTGATTATATTATGTTATGACGACTTTACATTTATATCTTAAAATTTTTTTTTATTAATTAATTTCAGGAGTCAGTTAATAAATTGATTTAATCCGTAAATTTAGTTGTATAGGATTTTTCGTCTTTACATTTTTCGCAATATGCATTTTGGGACCCTTGCATGGCCTTCTTTCTTCTCATTGGATTTATGGATAAGTGATAACCATATTTGCCACTATAATCGTGGAGATCTTTATTCTCTTTCGGTCAGTCAAGCTAGGTAGTAGCGGTCACTGACCCTTTTTCAAAAAAAAAAATTGTCGCCTACTATACAACCACGATTGACAATAAAGTTACATCACAACACTTTATTATAGCAATTAGCACGCACGATCTACAAGTACTAACAATATGCCCCTTTACATCCTTGCTAATATTATAAATTGGAAAGTGTGTTTATCTGTTTGTTTGTTTGTTTGTCCTTTTTTCACGTCTTAACGAAGCAAACGATCTACTTGAATTTTTGTCGTAGAGTTACTTGAAAGAACGAAACATAGGCTACTTTGAGTTTTAAAAAACGTCTCGTTTTTTTTAAATCGATTTTTTACCAATTTTCCAATTCCACGCAAGGGAAGTCGCGGGCACACTAGTCGTTCATGAGCGGTAGCTTTGTACGTGGATATGCAGTATTAAGAAAGATGTTTGTTAAATTATGTCAGGAAACGACATCGTCTCAACCATAACATTAGACAAAGGCGGTATCTGAACAGTTGTTTTCTCACGCTTGGCACCAATTGCCGAGTTGTTGGTCGGTGTTTACACTCATTCACGCTCTAATTCGCACTTTGATATCAATTTCGAGATTTTTAACGAAAAATTTATACCTCCCTCATGCTTAATCTATTTTATGTATTAAAATCACGTCTAACAAAGGAAACACAAGTTCAGACTGACTCCTTTACGCAAGGGTTTGTAGATACAAACTCTAACGTCAAGTCCTGTTAAGCTTGTTGAGTTTGTTCCAAGAAACCTCGCAACTTCCTAACGAAATTTCATTTTCACATAATGCTGATGGGGTAACTCTTATCAACTTAGCATCATCATCTTTTGTCTGTATAGTGTGTGGTTCAGTCTCGTGGATTATTTAAAAAAAAGAAAAACTTTATCGAAGAAATCCAGTCCCAATCCGTTTCAGAGTTATTTTCAGTACTTATAAGAATGAGATTCTTAATATTTCTCATCGAATTAGAGAGCTGTGAACTCGAGTCACCTGTTGGTGCGAGATTCTCCTGCCGCATGGATACCGTTGGATCACATTGCGTAATTTTTAATTTGGCAACGATTGCTTTGTCCCAGTTTCTCGCCCTACATAAGCACGCAATGTACTCGCGAATTGATAGAGTATCGCTGTTCCCATGCTGCTTTTTATTGTCGTGTTGTGATCATTTCTAATTATGCAACGCTCGCTGTTTGCTCTGCGCCGTCTAAATATTTGGTTGCTCTTATCGATGCAGGAAATCGCAGAGGTTATTGCAAACACTGCAAGGTTATCAGATGAATTAAGTGCATCATTTCGATCTTCACTTCGACTCAACAAAAAGTTTGGAATAGTAAATTGTTTCCATATAGGGCAATCCAGCAATAAAAGTCTCATATAAAGTGCAGAACTTCCAAATAAGTCGCATGCTCGTACAGTTTTGCTATTGAAATGTATACGGCGATGATAATTTGCATTGAATTACAGCGTGCTTTGGCGGTGGATACAATGCTGTAAGCATGACCTTAGGCATACCCGAAAGTAAGGATGTGATCCTCGGTGCAACCGATCAGCGCCAACATCCTAAATGGTGCTTCCAAAATAATATTTCCCATTAAGATGTCTCAAAAAATGGTTCTAACAATCTTTGATAGTTCGTAGTTCTGAAAATTAAACTTGTAAGTCTTTGCTTAAATAGCATGAAATTTTTGAGAAGACAAAATTGCTGTTGGGTTGAACTAAGTTAATAAGATACGTAATGGGTGCTCATTCGCCACACAACTCTATAATGTCGTTTGAAAGAAAACGTTCAATAATTTCATTTATTAATTCTACCGATTCCAAGTTTTTGTAATACCATAATTGTAATGGTCAACCTGTCAGCGCTGCCGGTCATGCGCGAGTTCCGCATAGCTGTGCCCAAGTGTATGTAACTTTGACTCGCCGTATACGGGCGGTGTAAGGTTCCTGCACAGATGAGGTTCACGGTCGCGAACTTGACATTGCTCTATTGTGCATCGTAATGGCGCTTGCACGACTTCGACAATGGCCAACATGTGATGACATCTACATTAGTATACATTAGAGAAACAGTTTAATGGAAACTAATTAAAAGTAAACACCAGTGCGGAATCAGTCTATCAAAGCGGCTTTCATGTTTGGTTATCCATATCGAATAAATAGACTCGTCAAACTTACTGAGTAACGGAGCTGTTCAAATTCTTTAAGTGGGGTTCAAATGTTTCGGGTCTTTATTTTCTATACCAGTTTTTTCCAAAACAGGTAGTGCAGATAATATCACATCAAATATGGAATGAGGGGGTCGCATGGGGACGGTCAAAGTATTGTTTTCCGTATAAGTGTAGGCGGTCGGGGCGCTCGCGGACAGTGAGCGCCCGGCGGCGTACCACACCACCGCCTGGCACCGCCGCCATTGCGAAAATGGAACGTTTTTAAAATTGGATTTACCATAGACAATATCCATTATGCCAGTGCTAACCGAGAAATTGTTGCGACGGAAAGTACGTAAGTGATTTTGAGTCTTAAACGTGAGTGATTCGGGGGAAATTCGAATGTAGGGTTCATGGGTGAAGTTTCCCGCATGTGCTCATAATGTGTCTGGAACTCGGAGCCTCGTGAGAAGTTATAAGTTACCTAAATAATTCCTAATAAGTAAAGGACTTTACATATGAGAAAGTTTGATTGGTTAACTAATAATTTATAAAAATCAATGTAGCTTCATGCATAAGTTAGTGGTCAGGTCAATCGTTGCAAGGTAGAACTTGCTACCTAATACCCAGAGAGCCATCGTTTTCCACAGGATTCCCAGTGGTTTTTCAGTGCATGACACCCGTTTGAAATAATATCTGAATACATTGTGCTTCTTCCAAATTTTGAAATTTTATCGTTTTCTGAGAAAGCACTAAAGCTAAAGCGTGTCAAGCCAGGCAGTAAAGAAATAAGGCCTAGGAACACACAAGTTACGGTGGTCAAAAAATTTAAGGAATCAAAGCTTTTAATGCGTTTATGAAAGATTTGATCTGTCCTTGAAGGAACAAAAGGAAGCTTTTAGTGGTTCGTCCATAAATGCTTTGCCCATTAATTACATTGTATCAATGAAGATAATGACAATAAGGTCTTTCTTTACAAATACAAACAAACATATAGTTATTTTCTGATTATAATAAAAAAAACAGTGTTCTTTCTTCACTGTTTAATGATAACGCATTGGTCAAATTCAAATTTAGAATATAGTGATGCGTCTTGCGTGGGCAACTGGCGAATGACCTGCCAGCTCCACACTCATAGGTCACCACGACAAACGTTTATTGTACGTCTTATTGGATCTCCAATTGCAAAAGCTGTGGGCTTCCTCCTTCTTTTGTTTGCTTTTGATAGTCTGTTAATCAACCGTAGGTGTGACTTCGATTTGAGCTCAGATCTTGAAACTTTATTAATATTTACTGCCAGTTCAGTGCGAACACAATCAATATTTTAGCTGTTTGCGGAAACATTATGGATTTCCGTTGTCGATCTGGCACTTAGTCCTTCGAAATCTAAGCGTGTCGGTGTTATATACTTTTCGGTTCCAAAATATGTACTTATATTAGGTACCTAGTTTTCATGCCTTACAAGACATGAGGAATGGCAACAGCCAATAATGTTTTATGATTGCTGGACAGTATCGGCTAGTCGGTACAACGAGATGATCACCGTCAAATTGAATTCGCGACGCTCAATAAAAGTATCATTAGGTCGCCGGGAACTAATCAGGGGTCGAACAGGCTATGTAATCGTCGTTATTATCGACGCTTTCCTTAACATTTTGGAAAACTTATTGAACGAATCCATTCAATCCGGTGCTTTGTCGGTACAGGACTGGTAGGATTTGGTTAATTTCTGTCATGTTCATCTGTTGATGGGTTTCTAATAGAAGTTAATGCCTGTGTGTGTTCACTGGCCTCCTTAATGCATCCATTGAAAATAATTTATACCGTATTTTAAGAGCCAAATAACTACTCGTCATATATTGATTGCATTGACCGAGACAGAGCATTTAGTCCAGAGGGCTGAATACGTCTGGGGGTCCCTGGAACCATTTATATGCAGGTTCACACACCATGTTCTCCTAGACCTTACGAACATCCGTGATCAGATCTGAAAATTTCTTGTTATACGCCATCACTGTCTAAATGGTATGGTGCCTAGAGATGTATGATTGACTTCTATAGAATAGTTGTAGAACACAATAATGCTAACAAAAAATCTGCGGTGGTATAAACCAAACATTTATATTCTAGCCATTATAACCACATTTTCATAGAATTAAAATAATTAAAATTAAATAAATCCTCATCCAAATAAACTATTTATTGAGCAAGATTGTTTCAATAGCTATAAATAACTTTTTATTTTATTCCAATCGGGCAGTCCATTCAAAAGATATTACGAATTTGAAATTGTAATTGGTATTAAAACGAATAATGCCCGCCACAATTTTTTTTTCAGAGATCTTAAAAATAAATGTCCACCCGTGCGATGTCGGGACGGGTCGCTAGTAAGTCGATATTTTGTTGAATTTGGGCTATTTAATTATCGCGGGTCCAACGTTTTGAAGCACTTAAAGCTTCCTACTGGCAAAATCAAACATTTATGAATCATTTATTATCCTTTGAAGAGATTCAGTTTAACTAGTTTTATGAAGATTTGTAAATCAAAATCATAAGTTAATTCACGCAGAGCCGCGATACAACCTTAAAGTGCCATCGCTAGTGCAACCAAATTGAACCTCCACTCCAACTCAAACGAGTTCATTTGTGTTACTAATTAATGCTGTCAATTGTGAAACTTTCCTGAAGACGTTTTGGGAATTATAAATTGGCTACCGTTAACGTTACTTTTCCTTAACACAAGTTTTCGCATTTTTCCTTAACACAAGTGTCATGAAAGTATGTACACAAAGTTTCCTTATCGGAAGGATTACCTGCTTCTGATTTGTGACATAAGCTGCGAACCGCCCACAGAAATGAATCAGGTAACTGTACTAAGGTGACCCCGATGCGGTCACCCCTATAGCAACCTGCAGCTGTTAGCGCTGAACTCATTCTTCTAGAATAACCTTCATCATTCAATAAAATATTCTATATTCAATGTAATATCTTCATAATCTTCATCCTTCAATATAATATTCTGCCTCTGATTGGAGTGCGGGCGGTAAAAACTTATGTCACACGGTTAATATTTTCCGTTAGGATATTTGAAGACATAGTTAAGTGGAAGAAGCTAATAACATTTTACAATCTTCGAGTAATTGCACATTTTTTTCCAAAAATTTTGATAAATCTCATAATTTAGCGACTTAATTATCTAGCTTGTCTATATGTATACAGAACAGCTTGTCTATGCATACATCAAATCCACATTATTTTAATTTCAAATAATTTTTACTGTCCTAAAGCGTACCTACATTTATTTACACAAAAATCCGGTAGTTTTTTTTTAAATATAAGTTACCCGCTTCTTCCACTTATGTCTTCGTTTGTCCTTTAATCATGCGGAAACTACATAACGGATTATAGTGAAACGTCGTTCTGGTAGGGTGTAGGATGACTGATTATATCAGGATCCTTGTTTTTCCGATTTATTAAT
This sequence comes from Cyclargus thomasi, assembly GCA_026546445.1. Classification (NCBI taxonomy): domain Eukaryota; kingdom Metazoa; phylum Arthropoda; class Insecta; order Lepidoptera; family Lycaenidae; genus Cyclargus; species Cyclargus thomasi. The sequence continues at coordinate 8,720 of JAOTAV010007143.1, read as the reverse complement.
GCTCCCGTAAGAAAAAATAGAAATCTATAGCGCGTCCTTGGCTTAGTGGGTAAGACCTTTGGTTCGCACTAGAGGTGGTGCAGAGAGATGCCCATTGACGCGGGAGAGCCATGCTTCGGCGCGAATGGACCGGCTCGACCGGAGCTGCTGCTGAAAGCTGGCGTGAAACGGCATTGTGCTGGGTTTCGTTCAGTGGGAGAGTTTACCGGTGGCCCAACTCCCCTAATCCTATCTATCCTTAATACCATTCCCTTATAAACGTCGGCAACGCACTTGCGAGTCTTTCGATGTCGCGAGTGCCCACGGGCGACGGCAGTTGCTTTCCATCGGGTAACCTTGCGCCCCGTCCTAATACCACGCGGGTGAAGCCATAAATAAAAGCTAGTATGAGTTGAGGACATTAATTTTGTTTTCATTCTTTTCAATCGCTCCAAAAACTACAATGGGCTATGACAAAGACATGAGTTCTATAATAAGTTTAGTAGACCGTCTTTGTGTCGTGGTGACACACTTGTCCTTCACGACATTCCGCTGAAATGTAACCGATATACGGTTTAATTTAACTAATGAAATAATAGCTCGTTCTCCGAATGTAGTAATCGGTTCGCGCCTTCAAGAATTCCTTGTAATTGGAACACTAATTGATTAAGCTTTGAGAATTTGTGTAAAGAAGTCGTTTTAACTCGGATTTTTTCAAAGCATTTCAGCTGATCCCTTTTCAGAAGCTGCTAAAATGCTCTATTTTTTTTTAATTTTAATTCAGAGTTCTAATTTTTGTTATATTTTGTATAAGGAACGATGGGATTGACATCGTCATTAGTAGTACGTAAAGTCCCTTTAATTAAGTAAAGATATGAAAAAAAAAAATGCAACGCATTGCTTCATCACGCTGCAACGTGTACTGAACCTAATAAGGATAAAGGACTTTACACGATTCAAGTTCATGAACCCGACGTGTCAATATATCATGTCCTATAATCGATCGGTCGCTGACGTCACGTCTCCATTTTACATGAGACCCCGGTAGGCGTAGCGTCATTATTGGACCAACTATTATTTACCAATTTCGATCATTACGCGAGCAAATTTCACCAGCCAGTCTATTGTTGGCCGTCCTAACGTGGGGACATGATTTATTTTGTGCTATAAGTGTCCCAAGTCGACACTTTATAGAACCGTTTGTCCACCGCACGCCGTCAATGTCAACGAGATTATTTCCTACAAAATGCGATAAAACCACAGAACGGTGACGACATGGTTGCTAGAGCAATGTCGCTAGAATATTAATCTTATAACTTGTTGTCATACAGTGGCATTTTTCTGGCAAAATAATCTCGTTGATGATGACGACGTGCAATGGACAAAAACGACCGTAAGTTGTATGGGACGTAAACTGACGCGTCGTGCCGTGCCGTGCCGTGCCGTGCCGTGCCGCGTCGTGCCGTGCTGTGCCGCGTCGTGCCGTGCCGCTAGTGCGGACTCGCCTTAAGTCTATACATTTTTGACAATTTACAAACGTCGCGTCGCGCGTTGTTGCAAACGTGCTATAAGAAATTCCGACGCGTGCTATAAAAAACCTTTAAAGCGGATGATATGGTGATAATCATCCCTTATAAAATGTAGGACGGCATGGACGTACTAACAGTGGACACCCTAATCCAATTTGATGTACGGAATCGAGATCTAGGCGAATGAGATGCTCATTTGAGTGCGACCCTGGTAGACGAGCGTGCGTCACGGTTCAGCGCCTTGAGTGCGGATAGAGATCCTAATATGGCAGTAGCGGGCGCAGGATTGCCTTGCGCCAACGCGTTCGTACGGCTCCGTCGAGATAAGGCATTTTGTGGCCGAGTAACGGACCGCATGACGCAATAGTGTGCCGAAATGTGCTCCTGGCTGTGTTGTCGACGGCGCGTGGGGGACTCCAGCAATGGGACTCCAATGGAGGCTTACGAGAAATCGCCCGCGCAGGACGAGACCGATGCGCCGCACTTACGTAAGAACTACCCTCAAGCGCACAAATGCTTCAGCACGAGTTTTGTTTCTTTGTTTTGCTGTTTGATTTTATTCTTTGTTTTATTGTCTGACGTGCGTTCTTCGTACGAACATACGTAATACTTCGTACGAATATATAGGTCATGTTAGGTAAATCTAGGTTTATCAGTGAACTATAGGGCTTATTAACTCACATCTTTTTTTGTTCGCCGTTTTGCTTTTAAGGGCTTAAATTCGTATCAGCAATTTCTATGTTTCATAAAAGAAATTGATACAGAGCCAGCTGTCGGACCTACTTCATTTGTTCGGGATATATTAATGCAATTTGAAATAACGGTCGCGTCATTTCACACCCTGCCGACAGATGGCGACTTAGAAATAACTTAGATCCGAAATCTGGCTCTGAACCTACTTTTCACAAGCTAGAATCGGAGATTTCTTCGGAACCTTCCTACAGCGTATTCCATTTGTTTTTCAGCGCCATCGTCCCGCGTCACCCGCAACAACCAGATGCGGGTGTCGAACGCGGGGGGCGGGGGGGCGTACACGAACGGCCACGGGGACACCACCGGCCGCCGGGGGGCGGAGAACGTGCCCCCCGCCCCGCAACCGGCGCCCAACTCGAGGGTTACGCAGCAGGTGAGAACTTATGGGCACTTTGTAGAGGGGGAGAGAAAACTGGTATTTCCTACTCCTCCTATTTTGTTCTGAATAATTTCGTTGCGGGTCCCAAGACAGCTTTAACATGTCCCGCGGGCTCAGTGAGATCATATCAAAGGGTTTTCGTGGTTGGATACCGCTGCCGATCCTGGCGATCCGTGGGCCAAAGCCTAATTTTTAACTCATAGTCTCCAGACCAGGCACTGGGTGAAGATAATTCTTGAAAGAAGTTGAAAATCTGAGGACCGCATTCGGTGTATGGGGGATAACCGCCTCCGCGGTCTGTGGTCACAGAGCGTGGACACATATCTTAAGATTAGATGGTGTCTTAAAGGTGTCTTATAGTCTCTGATGAAGTATACAGAATCTGTCAAATAAATTGTAGATAGCGACCTATTCGACATATTCGAAGCGACCTATTCGAAGTGGTGACTTTTTCACCATAAGACCGACAGAACCGGGTTTTCTCATGACCATAATATTCCAACATATACCTCTCACACCCCACGTAATCCCGCTAACTTTCTCACCTATTCCGCCAGGCCCCCCCAGGGTCGGGTCGTTCCCGCTCCGGGAGCACCCCGAGCACGTGCGTGCACCACCCGCCGCAAACCGCGCGCAAGCTAAACAACATCAAAGAGGTTCCTTTCTTCCTTATCCCCTTGTATCCAGTCTATCCTACACCTACCCTACATATCACCCTTCAGTGACAATACAGAAAGCTTACGTAATACACTTCAATACAGCATACCTTACCAGCGAGTTGAGTAGAAGTTGGAGGTGTAATGGAGTATGTGTAAATGACAACTACTCCACTCCAAGTCAACTCACAGCAGGCATCTAATTATTACCTTTATGTAGTGTAATTTAGGAATTTCTTACTAACTCGCGAACTATTCTACTAATTATAATAGTGCAATGCCATACACTGAGTTGGTTTGACATAAATTTAATCTGCTCATTGTATGTTACGACAAGAAGCCAAAGTCATCACAGGATCGAACTACGAACTTAAGTAGCTTAAGCCCAGGAGTGTGGCACTATACTAAGCTGATAATTTTAGTTTAACTCAGTTGTGCGCTCAGTTATCGAGCTCACACACATGTTTATTAGGGCCGCACGCACAATTGAGTTGAACTAACTTAAAAAAAACATTTCAGTTCGGCGTGGGCGGTACGCGGGGCGGTGCGGCGGCAGGCGCGGCGCCGGCGGCGGTATCGAGCACCGTGTCCGTGCCGCACGCCGTTGCGTCCGGCGCCGTGAGACGTTCCAACGTCGTCAAGGAGGTAGAACGGCTGAAGGAGAACAGAGAAAAGAGACGGCAGCGGCAGGCTGAGCTTAAGGAGGAGAAGGTGGGTGGAATTGATGATGCTATGATAAAGTTGATAAAGGTGAGTTTAGGTTAGTGACTGATACTAAGAGCCTGTTTCGCCGCTTACAGATAGTTATTTGACAGAACTTTATTTGACAGATTTTGTATGGAGAATCTGTCAAAAAGGTTGTGGATAGCCTGACAGAAACTTTAATAGTAAGTAGTGAAACAAGCCCTAATAGGAGTTAGGAAAAAGTTGCAGTTTTCCTGATATGCCATATCAACTGAACCATCATTGCCTGTGTGCGTAAAGCCGAGTTTTTACAATATTTTTTTATGTCACCTGGCCACCCGATGGTAACATAGCTCTCCCACAACAATGAGCGGTTTTGCTCAACACGGCTGTGATCACCAAGGCTGTTCTTCATAAACACTATCCTGTTAATTACTATTTTGGTTGTAACAAAAAAAAAATGGTGTAGCGTAAAATATCTTTAGGTTAAAATGATGTCCCCTTACATCCAGGAGGCGCTAATGAACATGGACCCGGGCAACCCGAACTGGGAGTTTCTGGCGATGATCCGCGAGTACCAGAGCAGCATCGAGTTTAGGCCGCTGACGGGCACCGAGCCGGTGGAGGACCACCAGATAACTGTGTGCGTGCGCAAGCGGCCGCTCAACAAGAAGGAGCTGAATAAGAAGGAGGTGGGTTTTGTTAACATTTACAGTTTAGTAAGTCTAGTAACAGCACAATGGCTGCAAGCGTCCGCGATGCACAAAAATTGCTATACAAGCTAAATATCCAAAAACAGAAAACACGACTGCAGGAACCATTGCAATTTAAATATCAAGTTATGTTTATTACTAGAATGGCTTTCTAAAACCCTTCATTTTGACACCCTTCTCGACCTAAATGGGCGGAAAAAATTTTTAGGAACCTCACAATTATGACTTAAAAATACAGTTTGGTTTTTTATATTTTTTAATGTACCCTTGTGTGTTTTTAATGTACCAATGTGTCACTTGCGCTATCAATACGAATCTAACGATACCTCATACGCTAAAATCCATCAAACCGTTTAGGATGCAGAGCGTGCCAAACAATGTACATACATACATAGTCTCGAAATACATAACCCTCCTTCTGGCGCAGTCGGGTAAAAACACCACTTTTTGACATAATATACACGGTTCTCACCACTGTGTGCGTGCGTAAGCGGCCGATGACTAAGGAGTTCGATATGACGGAGTTGGGTTCAGACATTAATAGCCTCTTGGCTGCAAGCGACCGCGATCCACGAAAATTCAAATATCCCGCCACTAGCTTAGACGTCAAAGCTATAGGTTTCATTTTGTAAAGACATTTTCAAGCAACTGTTGCGCTGTTGTGGCGTACAGCGAAATTTCCTATGAAAGTTTTAACTAGAAATTCTGCTCTACGCCCGATCCATTAAAGTTTCTAATGAAACTTTACTCTATGACATAAGTTATAGGTTTCACTTTGCTCTACGTTACAAACTATTTTTGTAGCTTCTGATAAACTATATTTATAATTCCAGGTGGACGTAATCAGTGTACCCACGAAGGACCAGATGATAGTACACGAGCCCAAGAATAAGGTGGACCTCACCAAGTACCTCGAGAACCAGAAGTTCCGCTTCGACTACGCCTTTGATGACACGTGCACTAACGAAGTTGTTTACAAGTGAGTACAATTAGTTCGAGTCAATGGTGCACGCGGCCCTATGTGTGGGTGAGCCTTTTTTACACGGATGACGCCTGCCGCGTCACTCACATGAATGAAAGTTGTGTATTTACAAGGGCACGCACACATAGGGCCGAGCGTACAATTGAGTTGAAATATCTGTCACAGAGTTGAGGAGATCTCACAATTGTCCGCACCAGAGTATATAGAACTAAGTAGGTAATTTTTATAGAAAAGGGCCAGGTGTGACCTGCAAATTGTGTGTGCCATAGTATCTATGAGCCGCCGCACGCGTACAAAGCTGTAAGCCTCCGGGTGGCAAACTGATAAAACGCTTAGATATGTTCATGTGTGCGTGCGGCATTGCATAGATACTAGAACGCACGCAAGCCGCGCGTTTCTGCTTGAAAGAGTTACACACAAACATACAAACTTTCGCATTTATTAAATTAGCATGATTGAAATTTAATTAAACATTGAACACCACAGATACACGGCCAAGCCCCTCGTTCAGACGATATTCGAGGGCGGCATGGCGACGTGCTTCGCATACGGACAGACCGGCTCCGGCAAGACGCACACTATGGGCGGTGACTTCCAGGTAAACCTTACTATAGTGTTGCAATCCTTTGCATTTCTAAAAATAATTCTTATTATATTGTTGCGATCCTTTGCATTACAAAAAATAATAATAATAAAAAGTAACATTTTAGTGATTAGATGACTGTGATGTTAAATTTGCCTATACACGCTAAGTTTGCCTTAAATTCCTTTTATTAATTCCCGAAAGAAAAATTTGCAATAAATGTGAATCTAGGGCCTTCTCTCTCACGGTATAATGGGGGAAATTGTAAGAGTGCCAGTTGACTGACCTACGTCATTTGGTCAGAATATGTCAATTCTACGTAAGTCGTGATCTGCCGGCTTCTCTTTCTACTTATCTGATTGTACATTCAATAATAATAATCTGAGCCGAAAGAATGCTGCTGTTCTACCGAACAACGTCATTTCACGTTTCTTAGAGTAGGACGCAACATTCCGATTCGTACCGAAATTTGCACTCAACCTCGAAATTAAGTTCAGTAATTTAATAAATAAATAAATCAATGTTTATTCTACCACCATAAAATGTTACACATTACAATACAATTAAAAAACAAAAGAAAAAAGACATATTTAGCATATTCTACATCACGATTATATTTTAACAAATGTACGTCTATGTTTCAGGGTAAAATGCAAGACTGCAAGAAGGGTATATACGCAATGGCGGCCCGCGACGTGTTCGCTTACCTCAAGTCGCCCAAATACAAGCCGCTGAACCTCATCGTGTCCGCCTCGTTCTTCGAGATATACTCTGGCAAGGTAAGATTATATATGCACGTATCGACGCGCGTTTTTTAATTATTATATATTTATTTTAATTTTTAATTATTTATATTTAATTTTAAATATTATAGTTATAATACATATAATAGTACAAATTAGTTAGTGCACATCATGTCAATTCAATCAATTAGAACAGTGGAGGAGGATAGGAATGGGATATTCGACTACGCTCCAAACTGAGTTGAGGTGTTCAGCATTAAGGCAAAAACTTCATTAAAATCAGTCAACATATAAATTAGTGATGTCAAGAACTCCGATTTATGCGGTCAATCATATTACTCATATAGGTACCATGGGGGAAATTGAAAGAGAGCCACTTGACGGACCTACGTCATTTGGTCGGAATATATAAATTCCACATAAGTTGACGGCTGAGTTTGACATAACGCGACCAAATGACTTAGAACCACCATCTGTATTAACTTTTCTAACTGTACAATAAGAGAAGTTGAAACTGGCTTTCTTTCAATTTTCCCCGTCATACTCGTCACTCCGTCGAAATTTACGCACTCTCATATTTAAAATCTTGCAATGTTTGCTTTTCTAGGTGTTCGACCTGCTAGCGGATAAGGCGAAGCTCCGTGTGCTTGAGGACGGCAAGCAGCAGGTCCAGATAGTGGGGCTGACGGAGAAGGTGGTGGACAACGTCGACGAGGTGCTCCGGCTGATTCAGCACGGCAACTCCGCACGCACCTCGGGACAGGTGAGGCTCGGTGATGATGATGATGATTGTGCTCCGCCGGATATGGCACGTCAACCTCGGTGATGATGGTGATGGTGCGGCGTCTGATACGGCACGGCAACTCCGCCCGTACCTGGGACAGGCGGGGCTTGGTGATGATGATAGAGATGGTGATGATGATGATGTTAAGATACGCTAACAATGCCCTTATCATTTCCAGACGTCAGCGAACTCCAACTCGTCCCGATCTCACGCGGTGTTTCAAATCGTTGTACGATCGCCGGGCGTGCACCGGGTGCACGGGAAGTTCTCGCTCATAGACCTCGCGGGGAACGAGCGTGGCGCCGACACATCGTCCGCATCGCGACAGACGCGCATGGAGTCGGCCGAGATCAACAAGTCTCTGCTGGCGTTGAAGGAGTGCATACGAGCGCTCGGACAACGCGGGAACAACCATCTGCCGTTCCGCGTGTCTAAGCTTACGCAGGTATGATTATTTATTTCGAACTAGTTGATGCCCGCTACTCCGTTGCGTGAAAATTTGTATATTACGGAAACCGTTTTTTTTTTTCATGGAATAAAAAGTATTCTATGTATTGCCTAGACTTAATAGCTATTAAATTAAAAATAAAGATTTTTCGAATCCGTTTACCACTTCCGGTGATTAGCGCATACAAACAGACAAACGGACAATATTTTTTTGTCGATTTGTGTTCTATTACTGTTCGTAGGCCCCCCTATATGATTAGTTTGTAAAAATATTAATTGTACAGACACAACAATTTTATTGTATTATTTATTAAATAGATAATGTTAAATACATGTACCGCGGGCACCTTATAATTACAATACTCGTATATCTTATTACAGTTCTGACACAGTAAATATATTCAGATACAGTGGTAGTTTTCCAATTACAGAGCATAATGCGACTCAGTGGCGCACAATGCCGAATTATGCTGATGCTTAATTGGAAC
>JAOTAV010007122.1:0-29280 GCA_026546445.1 Cyclargus thomasi | reverse complement strand
GTAGAAATAATATTAAATATTAATTATTAATTCATTGATATATTTCATTAATAAAAAAAAAAATTTTTTTATCTTTTACGATTGTATTTGTAACAAAAAGCGTAACGAAGCACGACGTTTTCTCAATATTACTTTTTTGCCTAATGCCAATGAACACGTTATTTACAATTTGACAGTTAACAAAATATTTTAAAAACAATTTTTTTGTGAAGTTGCGATGACATGTCATGATATTGACATGCCCAATAATGGGTTTACTATATTCAAAAATGACAAATAAGTTCACTCAAATATGAAGAGAAACATTTTTATTTCTTCCTGTCAAGTATTTTGAGAACTTCCAAATTTGGAAATTTTCGTGAAATCTTCAGGTAATTTACCTTAGAAAGGGAAAAATTCCCAGAAGTTTTCATCTCTACCCCTTCTATACACTCTGACTTTTTTGTCAATTGCTGCTTGTATAGAAAAAAAAAGTTTGACAGAGAGTTGGTAACCTCTACCGCCTACATAGACCGAAAGCACTATTTCATACCACAGAAACTTCGATAGCGCGATATAGGATTTGTTAGTTCGCGAGTCAAGTCTCGAGATACGTTACTTTTTATATGAAATTTTCAGACCCATTGAAAAACGATTTTATTGTAATAAATCGGTCTATATTGAACGAGTTCATTTAACGAAAGGATTTTAATTACCCGGTTGTCAATGCATTAAGGTTACCAAATTTTATTATTCCGGAAAAGAACTGCATATCTGGGGAAACAAGTAAAGCTTTATTTTATCTTTAATATGTTTAATAAGAAACATAATTATTGATTAATCTCGATAGACGATAACGCTATCTTGCCAAGTAACGTTGGTACTCCTCGCTCGAAACGGAAATTGAGGAATTTTTATTACGTTGCCATTATGGTAATTATAATTAATTTGTACAGCCCCTGTACGTAACCTTGAACCTTGCCATCAAAAGGATGTGACTTGTAACTTGTTCGGAATTACCGAGTGTAACATTTTAATGAGACCTCAAAATGTAGAGGGAGGGGAATTATTTTGATTAATGAAATTCATTTTCTTATGGTTATTGTGTTACTGCTTTCAAATCAGACTTTAAATTTACGTATAAACCTAAGAAAACTAAAGTGGTCAATTAAGATGATCATCAGACATCTTCAAAAGCAAAAACCACCAAATTGAAAATAATATTAAAACAACAGTTAAACTCAGGTTAATAATCCAAAATTGTTACAAATACAAAGTTATTGTTATCCGCGAAAAATCCCACGTAGGTTATCCTCAATAATTATTATAACCCGTAATTTTTGAAATGTGCCACTAGAAATAAGCATTAAAAATAAAAACAAACTGTTATCCAAACGATTAATAGCTAATCGTTCTTATCCTTATAATTGAATCTACAATTATTCATTACCATTATCAATCGTTATCATTACCTCAGTCCGCCGTAGACTAGGTTGACAGCTTTCAGCACATTTCGCCCCGTATCATCGGAGTGATAGGGTGCCATCACATCACATTGCATCTTCCACGAGTATACCATACTATATCACACTATATATATAACACTATAGCATAATATAACACTATGTCACTTAATATAACGTTAATATAACGTTATGACGCACACGTTTTGCTCGAATCGCGAGGCAAACGCGACTGACGGGCGCTTAATTCTCGCCGCACAATTATTATGTTTTTTCTCGTTTGATGGGTTTTTGCGGTACGCTAGACACCCTAATCTGTGTAGGCTAAATTATTATAAAGTCTAGCGTCATCATGGAGGTGGTTTGATCAAGAAATATTATAATAAAAGTTCAAAAGCGATTAACACAAAAAAACTCTTGAATCCAAAACTTACTACTTGTTTCACTGCTTACAGATAGTCTATCCACAACTTAACAGATGTCGGAGAATCTGTCAAAAAAGTTGTGGATAACCTAAAAGAAACTTTATCAGTAAGCGGTGAAACATACCCTAAATGTTATAAACATATAAAAGTAGCGAAAAAGGCAATGTTGGTATCAAATATCCGAATATAAAAAACTTTAATACTAGATTTGAATATAAAGTACTCAATAATTTCTAAGGGTACATTATTCTAATATAGAGTCATGATGAACGAACGTTGCATAACATTTTATCAGTGCCCTATATGCCACAATGGTATCTAGTGTTCTAATTACTATTACAATATATCTATTTAATGGACTTTTGAGCTTTGCCAAGATTAACAATAATAATGTATATATATTTACCAAATTAAGATAAATACATACAAAATGTATTGCATTGTATTTATCTGAATTTGGTAAAAATATACTTAGAAGTTTTTTCGTCTTTTGTGGGAAGAGTGTCAGATCACCTTAGATCTCTTTGGAGTACCTTAATATTTTAATGTCATTTCTAATCAGAAACTCCGCAACCAAAGGTAGGTGTTGGCGATGAAATTTATCTATAGCACCAATAACTGCAATACCACCTTATAAGGTCTGAATATATAGGTAGAATCTGGTTACCAGTACGACTTTTTTTTCAGTGTACACACGCAAGGCTTCAGCAATCAGCTTCAATGTTGCAAGGAAGTGTGCAGCTCAGCTCTAACATAAAGTTAGCGATGAGATATAAACGGTGTGGATTATCTTATCTTTAGGGTGCTTGCTTAGCATGTACCAAGGCATAGTTGCTAGATAGCATTCATTAAACAAGCTAGGCAAGCGGCTTTTAAGTTACAGAGACTAACGTAAAAAGTTGAGGCTTGTCTCTATGGAGTCCATGAATTTCCTTTTCGCAAAACTCAAGGGGCAACAAAAGGTCACCATCATGCAGATATGCAAGTCTTCCTTCACCAGCAAGGAGATTTGTAAGGGGAAACAGCTGCTGTACGAGATGCTCGGAAAGAGCGGGAACATGCCGTCGCGCCGAAGAGACGGTACAGAAAGGAGTAATCTCCCAAGGATATCATCTCCATATTGAACGGACGGATCCGGGCGAGGTGTCGGCTTTTGTAGCAAAGGGGCTACACAAGCTGCAGCCCGTGACCCTGGACCACGTCGACGTCGTCAGCCTGCTCAAGGACATTAGGTTCCTAAAGTCGGAGCTGGCCGAAGTTCGTGATAGATTGCAGTTATCAGAATCTACCATCAGCGATCTACGTAATGAATTATCGCAGAGCGGCAATTCAATATGTAGGTCACCTGACGCCGCAAACGTCACCGTTCGTTATGGCGCGCAAGCGATCGGTTTCAGCCCGTCAGCAGTTTCGCCCAGGTCAACGAACACCACCGCTGCCGTCACCGCCCGCCTTCCCCTTCCAGATGCGCAGACAACTCAGCGTAACTATGCGATTGTTGTCTGTCGTCCCGTCCCAATCCCGCCGGCTAGGGCTGATGGGGAGAAAGAAAGCCACAAGGCTACGAATAGCCAAAAGGATGTCGAGTCTTCTTGACCTGCTAAGGTTGAGAGCAATAGGTGTTATGAAGAAGGCTTCGTTCTTGTGGTAAGAAGAAGAGGCCCACTACCCGCAACCATAGCGGTACCGCACCGTATGTACCGGAGGTGCGAAGCGGAGCGAGGTGCCCGCGACGCCCCTGTACATACCACGCCTGCACTGGACCATGAAGGTCGAGGACGTCGTGGACTACATTCAGAGGAAGACGAAACTTCACCTCTGCATTCCCCCTCTGCATTCTCGCTTTCTTTTCTCTCAAGTTAACTTTATCGCCTTTGTGGCGAGAGTACCGACGGATCTACTGTCGACTTTCGAGGCGGAGGAGTTCTGACCGATAGGTGTAGCCTACCGAAGATACCGGGGGAAACACCGGAACGAAGCTGGTCATGTCGCCGACAGTACATGCCAAGTGTTAGATTTAAGGATATATGTATAAACATGTAACTATGTAAGTCTTCTTCTTCTTTAAAAAATGTCTCCTTCATGAATTGCCAATGTCAGGGGTTGTGATTAGGTTAGTCTTTAAGGTATCTATTATATAATAAATCTACAAAGTCGGTACTCACTTGTCGTGCTTGGATCGTGGATGTGGCTCGAGTTGCAGCGGGGTGGCGGGGGCGGAGCGCGGGGCCCCGCACCCGCCACCCGCCGCGCTCGATGCAAAGTTCCCGGTCGACCTGCAAGAAAAAAAAAGTCAAATTTGAAAATAGAATTTCTCCTTTCAAATTGTTAAACTAAATGATTTTCCAGCGTGCAAAGGCCTACCTAGTACAGTGAAAGCATTTGGAGCTTAGAAGTTAGGTTTATATTCTCTACTTCTCTAAATCTCTCTAGTCTTTAAAAACAATTAGCCTCATACACAGTTAACGTACGTATTTTACCGTGTTTTATTTCTTTAAAATTATATTGTTTATGTCGGCGAGATTTACGTCAGCTAGTTTATAACATTTGTTTTAATACTACCTATATTTAACTATGCTTACGTACCTATTCGAAAAACCTTGTAAGCTAAACGTAGCTTACAAAACAATATAATTTAGCTTTTTTTGGTAATTAAGGTACCTCTGATTTACGTCAGAGAAAAAATTATATCCTCCTCATCGTTTTGGAATAAGATTAATTAAATGGTACAAACAGAGGGTGTTGTTTTATATCAGCATAAAAATATCAGAATAACTTAAACTTAAAAGAAATTAGAATAATTTCTATAAAACGTTATATAAGGTTATATTGCATATTATTATAATTCAACTAAATTTGGTAACGAACGAAGCTAATATTAATTTGAATGTTAAAGACATGTTAAAAAATGACAACGAAGACTATCATTTTAATGATGATAGTTTTAGTTGTCAATATAATAAGATTAGGAAAAATATGAACGTGCCTTTATTGTGATGGATTTTTATTGATTTGATAAAAAGAAAAGATATGTTTTAGTTACAATAATGGCTTTTTAGTTTTTTCAGTCAATGTGATTGAAATTTATGATATCACAATATTATGGTAATCACAGCGTAATTGGTTTGTTAGAAGGAAAATGGTAAATGGAGCTTTAATGTTTAATAGTATTTGGATGAAATTATATTTCTTTTATAATATGAAAAAAACTTACACTATAGATTTTTGTATTGTTTTGAATGACGATCGACATGGTGAATGTGTTCAGGATATTCTCGAAGATTCGTTACGACACCAGAAGGTAAAAGATATAAAAGCCAAAACGTTTTTGTTCAAATCATTCTCCTTTTTTATCAAAGTTAAAGATTTTAGTGTCAAATGCCATCATGCAAGACCAAAGATCGTGTAAGTTATATGAAAAAAGATTGTATAATAATAAGCATTGTTCTATCAACGTTACCTTCTCAATTTATTCCGACTTCGGAGTGACGCAGACGTTCGCCTAACGATGATAGTTTTTCGCACTCTTTTCGCCTTGTTTCGATACATTTTGTCGAACAATTACAAAGATATACACTTGTGACTCCCGTACATGTTTATGTGCAAAACCGTAAGACATTATATAACACTACACTCTTTCATGGTCGATATTAAACTATATTAAAGATACACAGAGCGCGCTTGACAATTACTCGCGCGCTGCGCTTGCCACGAAACGAGTTTTTATTAAAATCATCGAACCAGTTTGTTTGCACAGATGGAAACCCTAATCCGGATATAGTGAAATATATTTCATCATCATCAGCGTGCTGTCATCCAGTATCATCCGATAAGCCACGTCTCCAAAAATTGAAGTTATAAATTTTTGCTCCCATCGCAATATTAATGGATCCTGAAGTTTTGTCAATTTTTAGCATTTTGATTGATCTTTTAAAAAAACTAAAATGTCGTCTAATGTGTTTTGCGACAATTTGAATGATCGAATCGTAAAATTTTTCGAAATAATGAATATTTTAATCGATATACCAAGTTTTATCCAAACCGCCTTATTTAGTGGTGAAATTCTGATGTTAAAAAACTACATCCGTTTTCATTTCAGCGCCAAGTTAAAAATTATCCCTCTTACTAATAAAAATATTTAATCAGTGTATTACTAATATTATACTAATGTTAATATTCAAGGTTCGCTGTCATTCCCTGGGACATTAAAAACGTCACATGACATAAAATAACAGAAACCTTGATTATTATTTACACTGTGTAAATATTTTAATTAGTAAGGGGTCTAGTATTTAAAAATATAATTTAAGCTACGTCCGTATAGGATTACCATATCTTGGGATTTCGCCTGAAATTTCAGGATTTTTTACCTTATCTCAGGATTCCGGCCGGACTTGACAAATCTCAAACTTTTAGATTGACAAAATTTTAAATATTTAGGGCCTGTTTCTTCTGCTTACTGATAAAGTTTCTGTTAGGCTATCCGCAACTTTCTTTAACAGATTCTACATACTACATCTGTCAAAAAGTTGCGGATAAACTATGTGTAAGCGGTGAATTAGGTACTTAAGATTGTAAAAACAAAAATAATGTGTCTTTAAAATAGTTTGTTTAAAAAAAACTGCAATACATTTTTTATCTGGTAACCCTACATCCGTCGATGTTTTAAAAAAAGGATTGAATAAGAAATAATACTAAAAAGCACAATTATGAAACCAGCCTTGCGTTTACTGTAGCGTTTTGATTGATGGTTATTTTGCCATACCCTCATATCACATACTATGACACTGTAGCACACAAACTCTTATCTTCAGCCATAAAAGTGTCATATATATTTTTATAGTCATGGAATAACTTTTTCAAGAATGAACGAATATAAAGAAATATAATAAAAATCGATCTCGTTAGAAACAATCAAGTTTATTTTCGCAAAGACTCCAGATTGAAGATCAGAAGGTCCCGGTCCATATAAAAAATTAGCATCTGATCAGAATAAAAAGTATCTATCCTCTTACCTTAGCTATTCCCTGTTAGTTTACTAAATTTTTTTATAATAAATATTTAGGGGGTAAGCGAGCGAGGGTTACCTGATGGAAAGTAACTGCCGTCGCCCATGGTCACTCGTAAGAAGAGTCACACGTGCGTTGCCGAAGTTTTTTTATGAGGGAATGGGAATAGGGACAGGGGATTAGGGAAGTTGAGCCGCCGGTGTACTCACTTACTGGACGAAACACAGCATAACGCCGTTGCACGTGTTTTCTGTGAGGCCGTGGTATAACTCCGGTCGAGCCGGTCCAATCGTGCTGAAGCAATGCTCTCCCATGGCAAATTTCAATAAAATGAGTTCATTGATATCATCGTGAGACAAACCTAAACATCCAAACAAAGTAAATTTCATTATAATTTTTTTAATTATTGTAACACATTGCTAGTTACTAAGGATTTTCAATGGCAAATGACGTCACAGCATTGATTGGGAGTCAACGCCTACAACAATAATATAGCAACGTCGTCCTTGGCACATTGTTAACCTATTGATCGCTATCTATTGAATTCTGCGAATTATCGTCTCGTCAAGGAAAATTTCAAGTGTTCAAGATTGATTTGTCTCAAATTTATTATTAATAACTATTCATTTTTAAACTTGAAATCCCCAGCACAAGTATACGTATTTGCAAATGTTCGGTTGATCTTCCCAACTTTCATGTCACATACATTTTAAAACGGCAAAAGTGATTTTCATCGAACGTCACCATATCAAAAAAGCATTATTACGTCGGAAGCCATAATACTAAAAATAGTCAGTCAGACACACACAGAGACCCGTAAAGCTTAACCTTTTTGCATTGGGGATTAAAACGTTGAAAGTTCAAACTATTATTGCACTTGGAACGAAGCTTTCGGTGTAGCTATTAGACGTATAAGCTATTTTGAATTAATGTTGTAAAACTTACTAATTTTATAACGAAGAAAGATAAAAATAAATAAAATCATTTTGTTATAGTACACCACAAGAGATACACCTCGCCTTAGGTACGAGCGCGGCGCGGCGGAGAGGGTTACCATGGTTACCAGACGTGCTAAGTGTCACTTGGCCATCAACGCTGACGGCGGTACTATTCTTACCCGTCCCACGTTACTAGGGCGCGGTACAGAGGTTGTGGTCAAAGTATGGTATTTAAATATTATATTGACATTTGAGTGTCGTGAAACTATGACAGACAGACAGAGCAGAACAAGAGGAAGATAATAAACTTTTTTCTCGCGATAAAATATATTATAGTACCTGCAATTCAAGAAGCAGAAACATCTAGATTCTAGACTTGAATATTCATATTTCCTTGCTGTTCATAAACTTATCAGCCATCGAAGCCAAGGCTAAATCAGCATTCATAAATCAAAACTATCCAGACGATCTTTAGAAACTACTAATATGTTGACTACGTCCGCGTAATCCCGTTTTCACAACATTTTTTGATTAAGGGCGCTCTATACGGCCTTAACAAACATCACGCAAAGGTGATGATGCAATGCATTTTCAATCTTACGCCATGAACTAAAGGTGCATTTTAGATATTGATGTTGTAAATGCTCAACCAACCCTTGATGTCAAACACGACCTAGATGCACTCCAAATTGAACCCTTACTTAATGCCGTAAGATTGAATTGAGGGTGCATCCTAGATATTAATGTTGTAAATGGTGTCCATCGAGTAAAGCTATTTTCAATCGTCCGCTATGAACTGAGGATGCAATTTAGGTCAAAGTGCACCTTTGCGTGATGTTTGTTCCCGCCGTGTAGAACCCCCATTAGTGTCAGGCTCCTATTAGTTGTAGCGTGATATAATGTAGACTTTGTAGACGCTGTTAAGCATTTGTATGTTATGAAACAAAAAATTACATTTTTAGTTATGAATAGAGTATTATTCCTTAAATAAGTAATAGTCCAATCTAAAGAATAATAGTCCATTCCTAACTCAAAATCTGATTTTTTGTTGATAACAAACAAATGTTTTACAGCGACCATACCTATAGCCTTCCTCGATTAATGGCCTAACCAACAGATTACTTCCTAAGATTAGCGCATTCAAACAAACTCTTCAGCTTTATGTTATTAGTATAGATTTGAAACACAACACGGCTGTTTGAAAGAACACATGGCTCTGAAATCTAACCCAATACAACAGAACAGGGGTGATCAGATTCGCTGACATTGTGAAATATGTTACAACAGATAATACGGGTTCATTTGTATGGCTTGATCGCACTTCGTGAATAAAAACTCTAAGCTTAGATTTCTAAATGCATCCATTCAGATGGATCCTTCTGATAAATGTTTGGATATCATCTTAAAACTACTAAACAGATTCTATCGGAATAGAGAAGATGCGTGTAAAACAGTGTTATGTATGTAAATTATTATGATAGTGGGCTAAAAGATATACAGCATGACAGTAAATCTCTGAATTTTGTTGAGAAACATGTAAAGATTAGCAAATTAAGTCTTCCGGAAAAAAATATTAAGGAAATCTCTCAGAAATATTAAAAAATATACTAAATGTATATGTATGTGTTTTGCATATTTTAAAATGTATTTTGCATATTTTAAAAACCGCGCGTAACGAATCTCAATGTTATTCACAGCCATAGACTATATAGAAAGAGCATCGAGACCAAGGAATTATGGATTCGGTTTTATATGGAGGATATTATTATACCAGTTCAAATTGAATAGGTACTTATACGTAAGGTAGGTCAGCTATACAAAATAAAGTAGTGCATCATTACTACGCTAAGACAGTACGAAGTTCGCCGGGTCAGCTAGTATAATATATCATGCTCGCGAGAAGGTATTTAGGCTAAGTCATATATTTCTGAAATAATTGTGAATTTATTATTGTTTGAATATTTCGAGCTTAGCTAACTGAGCAATCAAGCTAATCCTTTTAATCCTTGATCCCTAAGCCTCCCTAAGACGCTACGCTTGCAAACGGCTAGCAATTCGCATCCTGAGCTTAGGCGGTTTCAAATTGCAATCAATGTTTAGTACAATCAGTATTTGAAAATTATTCCTTTGTAGTTTTTGTTAAGTTAAGTGAACATGGCGTTACTTTCAAGTTTCAACTCGAATTTATTAAATTATTCGGCCATGAATGTATTTGACATTAGCACGATGCCTTAAAAATTAAAGCATACCGTAATAATAATGGTTAATCTTTATAAACGGTTTCTTGGTTTCTTTATAAACGGTTTATAAGCTTGCATATCAAATTTGGTTTTCCTACTTACTTCCGTGCTGCTGAATTCCAAGACTAAGATAATTAGTAACTATCCTTGTTCGTTAAAATATACTTTTTTTAAAGATATTTTAAAATATAATACAATTTTAAAGATATTTTTAAAAGATAGTTTTACTTTAAAGTCGTTATTATTTATTAAGACATATCATATTATCTTATATTAACCGCAACGGTAATTGCCGAAAAGTATGTTAAACTTTACTACCGTAATTCATGAAACCATCCATGTGGTGTGTTAAACTACTTTAGCCTACTTTAACGATAACAAAAATACTATTCTTGGTAACAGTTAACGCGAGCATATTAATAAAAATCAGTAAATATTATTGTTAAGATCATAACTAATTGTGATGTAAGTAATGATTATATTTAAAGTTATTAATGCTCAGTTTCTGAGTATTTTTGGCTGGAGTTTATCTATATACTAGCGCTTTAAAATTACCCAATCAACAAGGGCGGTGAAAAGTTAAACTCCTGTCAGGAAATCTCCGAAACGGGGCATAATTGTGCGCTACTCGGATTTTTACCGTCCGGCGTTCTGGATATTTGTATCTTTATATGGCAAATGGAAAAAAACGGGGTGCCGGACGGTTAAATTCCGTGTAGTGCAAAAAGTCCCGAAATCATTTAACCCGGAGAATATAATAGTTCTATTTCTAGGTTAAGACGCGTTACGCTACATTAGGGACTAAACTCCATAAACGATTTGTTTGCTTAATAAACCTACCGTAAGATACAAGACAAACATCATGCCACCTAGATATCGCAACAAGGCCAAGTTTGAACATTTAAAACAGGTGTTTTTTTTCAATTTCTATAAAGTTGAACTAAAGAAAGTCGGTTGGATCATGAATCGTGGCTGTTTATTTTCCTTAAACTTTTTCTGGAATGACTGGCTTGGAGGCCTCCAAAGTCTAACCCCTTATGGACGAAATGGGTAACTGAAGGTTAGGACAAGAGAATTATTCAGAGTGCAATAAAACAAAGTTATTTTTTTAATTTTGGTAGGTTATTCATGACCACTCGTACAAATCTTTTACCACCGTTACGCTGTTTTAAAACATTAGAGATGTTTATGAAATTGTTATAAATTAAGTATAATATTTCAATAACATAATCGACATACTGGTAACCGGCGCAGACACTATCTTCATTTTGAGCGGGTTCGTGGTGTTCATTTTGAGCTATGAGTTATTTGTGGATTTTAATGGTGTTATATCAATTGGTAATGGCTGAAAATGTAAGTTATTAGTTTAGGGTACATCCAAAAAGCAAAACATTTGGCTTTTTGGACCAATAAGTAAGTACTCTAAAAAACTTTCCGACCTATAACTTTCTAAAATATTCATACTCTCTTCAAACCTATTTTACAAACATTTAATACCAAAATCCTCTTTAGTAAAGGCCACTGTAAACAAATAAAATATGCTCATGGCCATAACAAGAGCCTTTCTTGCTTATTATAATCTGACTTCAAAGCCCAAACAAAGCGAATGCAATCTCTTCAGGCGAAGACAGTTTGGCCGCAGGCGATATTTACAAAACAAACAGATTTATAACAGATCTAAAACTGTTACCAATTAATACTTACCGGCAGTTGGCCGATCGCCAAATAGATAAAATAACGATCTCTGTTCGTACGTCCAGTTCAAATCAACCGTTTTTATGGAAGTGGATTAGTAGGTCTTTGCAGAGTATCGAATACATGTGCTCTTTGGCTTACATTTTTGTATCATTATACCTAGTGACAAGTAGTGAAGGTACAAAAATAATGATCTGTCACAAAGAGATTATTATCTCTTGTCGAACAGTGTTTTTGCAAACAATTTTAGACGAATCTTTGTTTCAATTATGTAAAACTATGCTGCAAAAACCAAAACCATTTTATCGAATTTTCAGAGAGTCGTACAAGAAAACTATGAACCGATAACTCCAATGCGTACACGAGATGAGCTAGAAATACAAACAGCGTCAAAAAGAAAAGATGACATAGACCATGAATATGAAAATACTAAAGAAAAAGAACAATTTGAAAACAATACTGTAAGTGCTATAACTCGTTTCATATAAGACTATAAGGCACTTTACTCAAACATTGAAATTTTTGGGTAGGGCAATATTAAAGAAATGGCTGTTCGATAAGTCAATACAATTGGCCATTTAGGTTTAAGTACGATTATAACTCTTATATAATAATTTTGTAGAGTATGATCATATTTAAAGGTCTGTAAGGAAAGTTTATCAACGACTATGAATACTAATTCGATAACTATAACACGAAGATTTGACAATTAACATCTGGAAAGCTTCCTGCGTTTGGTTTTCTACATCATAAACGTAGACTTACGAATCAAGAATCTGGACGCTCAGTAATGGTTTCCGGATTCTCAATAACTCATTGGTTCGTGTATTAGGAGCCAAGATTAGAAAAGTCAGAAAGAATTTGGAGACATATTTAAGCGATCACGTTTGTAAATATTTCTTCTCAGCCCTGTACAGTTGTAGTGGTATCCAATATTCAGAGCCCAAATTTGCATACGCTGATGAGAAGATATAGATACGACGAAAATGGTAAGATTCATCATTTTGTTAGTAACTAATTAAAGAAAATGACATCCCAAATTAAAAAGTAGTGTTTGACCTAGATGAAGTACCTTGATGATTGTGAGAAGCCGTGCTCACGTTTCTTCTACGTGCTAAACATAAGCCCAAACTCCTGTTATATTTTGTTTACACTAGCGTAAACAAGAGTAAGGTTTATTTTTACAATGTTATTTATCTCGGAAAAAAACAACGTAGAGTAAGTGGCGGCGACGTTAAAATTTATAGCCCACATCACCTAGTTTTCCACAGTTACTTAAGTGCTAATTAATGAAATAATAAGAAAAACAGTAGCATACCAGTTCTGCACATTGGCTCAAGATGGACCTTAGTCCATCAATATTAACAAACGATTACAAATTCGTAGAGGAGCACATTTATGCTGTTCATTATCGAAATGGATAGTGCATGCAAGAAACAGAATTTAAACAATCATGATGTTATTTATAATCACTTATTTATAATTATATTCATCGATCAAAGAAATGTTCCCACGGCAGATAAAAAGTTGATCTGAAAAATCTCTTTCTTTCTAGGGGCTCTAATTCCAGGCAGTGTAAAATATTACATGAAGAGATTAGAAGTCAACTCTCCTAACTACGTGGCCTTGAGCGACAAAGCGTTTTCACCGCAAGGAGGTTTCATTAGGTAAGATAAACATACGATACATCCGACAATAGAAATCGTTATGAAATAGATATTCGCACTTTCACAAGAAAATATCGTATCTTGTGACAGTAACAAAAGGTCGTTAACATTGCTGGGTAATATGAAAAGCCTAGCCCATTATATAGAATAATTTGTGGCAAAGTGAGTGCTATCCATGAGACATAAGTGATTCCACTTTCATTTACATCAATGACATGTAGTCTGCCCTAGATATAAAGAAGAATAGAGTTCTGCGACATACATATGTCCTGTTGTCTGTTGTTAATGTGTGTTCTAAGGCAAAGCCAAATAACAAATTATACAGGAGAGACTATTTTATATTAGAAACGCAAGTCCTATATTATTACTATTTTCAAGCTTCTTTTCCTAGGTACATATTTCACGCACCTCTAGGTTTCTCTAGGAACATATTATATTTTTGATGAAATAAAAAAAAAATGAGGAAGAGTTTCTTCGTTTTTTCTGAAGTTTTTTACTGTTCAAATCTACTCGTGCTGGAAAAAAAAGGCGAACTGCTATTAAAAATCTTCAGAAACCGGGCATATAAAGGTTTATTATAAACCGTTGTATTTTCAGGTTCTACAAAGAAGTTCCCCCGATACCAAGAATATGGTGAACGTTTCACACGTGAATAAAAAAGTAACTGTATCTTGTTACCAGGACGTAAAACAAATTAAAAATGATTAAAACTAATTTAAATATCCGGTTTTCAAGGCTATATGGAATGTAAACAACATTGTTTTTTAAATATCAGGTACAACAATGTCACATGATATTATTTAAAATATATTGTAGATTTTTTTTTTAATACGTGGTTCCTGGGGTATTACCAACTTCCCTAATCCCTCCTATCCTTATTCCCTCACTAAGGCCGGCAAAGCACTTGCGACTCTTCGGATGTCGCGAGTGTCCGTGGGCGACGGCGGTTGCTTTCCATCAGGTGACCGGTCTGCTCGCTTGCCCCCTAAACATGAATAAAAAAGTTACGATGTGCGCGTGTATTTTAGATTAACTGTTGTAGATGAATGATACCAAAATAATCCAACCACTCTGTCAAAGAGATCACATTATGTATGTAATGGGGGAAATTCAAAGAGAGCTAGCTGTTGACGGACGTACGGAATTTGTCCGGAATATGACAATTCCAGTTGGGGCTGAGTTTGATATAACCTGACCAAAATACTTAAATCCACGATCTGTATCTCTTTCAACTTTTCTGGTTGTACAAAGTATAAACCTATTATATACGTCCAACAAGCTCCGATCTCTAAAAGGAAAACTATTTCTAACTATGATAAGCATGTAATTTACTGCCAGATGTTATTGCCAAGAATCTTACTACGGAAGCCAAACCACCTGACTCCAAATTTATTCAGATGACTTTGAGAAAGTGTAAACTTGCGAAACAAAATATGTCTACTTAACTAATAATAATTATTATCATCTTAACTAGAATAGCCCGTGACTATGTTGCGCGAAAACTCGTATATTGCACAGGAACCGTACATCTTACCGGGATAAGAAGTACCCTATGTCCTTTTCCGGGTCTCAAAGTATCGCCATACGAAATTCCAGCAAAATTGTTTCGGCGGTTTGGGCGTGAAGAGGTAACAGATAGACAGACATACTATCGCATTTATTATGTTAGTATGGAAGTATGGATTGCCGCAGACACCGAAGCAGTAGAAGACATGCCTTGATTAGTAACTGATCTTAAATTACATTTCAATAATTAAAAACTCGTACATTTTGGAGTCCAATCCAGGGATATTCATTATTAAAGAATTATATGTATAATGGGGAAAATTGAAAGAGAGACAGTTAACGGACCTACGTCATTTCGTCGGAATATGTCAATTCTATACAAGTTGTGATCTATCGGTTGGGTTTCACATAACGCGACCAATTTACTTAGATCTGCAATCTGGCTCTCATTCCGCTTCCCTGATTGTACAAAGGACCTTTCTTAGATTTTGCTAACGATCCCCAGAATACCGCTTCATTACATTAAGTACTATCGTTATCCACAATGGTGTGATACCCATTAGTTTCACATTACGCCGTCTCAAGTCCATTTTTATAACAACTGCCAATAAAAACAATAAGCATTTGAATCTTCGGAAAGAAGACGATTTAGCTGACGACGTTATAAACTACCATAGACCAATTACTTTATTCCCCTATGAAACTACTTAGCGTGTATTAGAACCAATAAATTGCCCTAGTTACTACTCAATTCTGTTAGGTTATTTATTTGTTTATTTATTTATTTATACTTAATGCACAATAATGGTACAAAAGCGGGCTTAATGCCTAATGGAATTCTCTATCAGTCAACCTTTGAGCCTTCAGAAGCAAAATTATGTATGTGCAAATAATGCAAAAAAATATGAACTATATGGTATCTAACCTAATCCAATAAAATTACACGTAAAATATTACATGATAAAATATTTAAGTAAAGTATTATATTATATCAATAATAAATATTAATGGGTATATAATAACTATTAATTTAATAAAATAATTTATATATTTATATGAAATAAAGTAACATATGTTTAAAAACATACAAATCATAAAGTAAAATAAAAATATATTTACTTTTACTTTAATATATTTTATAACATCACAGTTCAGCAAAAGAATTATTACAGGATCTAATCAACTCATAAGCTGCAAAGAGGTAAAGGCTCTAAAAAAACAAGTACACAAGTTTTCTTCTTCAAAGTCAAATAAGCTTAATTACAAGCTTGAACTTGAATGCTGACGTCTTTTAACGAGCACATGGAAATTCCCACTGTCAAGGAATATTGGTGGCTTGTGGGAAACGCAACTTATGCTACGAGTTCAGATTGTTCTAGAAAGGCTCTTTTTAACCACAATGTTATTATGATTATTGCAAATAATAAGCAACGTTACATAATTCTTCAGCAGAACTACTGAATTTTTCTTTAGCAGACGACTTTAATTTGAATAAAGTTTACCTTTTGCGTTGATTTTTATGGCTACATGGCCATAAAAACAAAGCTACAACCCTACAATCACAACATAACTGTATTATATGAAATAGCTAATATTTTGGTAAAGTTTTTGGTGTACGTTACATGTGATAATATTGCATATTGTAGTTTTCAGCACGTTCAAGGATCTAGATTCTTGAGTGTATGTTGAATTTGGACTTTAGAATTATTATTATTAGTTTCTCCATGGTCTTAACATCGCAGTTTACAATGTTTTAATCAATAAAACACAAAAATAGCATTGTGTAAGCAATTGAAATGTTTAACTTGTTTTTCAACTACAATTTAGCATATTTTACCAATAAACTCCGAATTCTTTACATACCGTTGTCTGCAGATAGCATGTTATTTGAATAGTCGTAACAAATTATAGTTTTTGGTGCCTTTATTTTAATACCTAGTTGTACATGTTCTAACCAAATTGTAACTTGTTACCCA
Organism: Cyclargus thomasi; assembly: GCA_026546445.1. NCBI lineage: Eukaryota > Metazoa > Arthropoda > Insecta > Lepidoptera > Lycaenidae > Cyclargus > Cyclargus thomasi. The sequence goes on along the minus strand of JAOTAV010007122.1, from coordinate 12,382 downwards.
AGGCATTTTAAAACATCGACTAACGAACTATTTCAATTGGTACCAAAAAACAACAATAGATGGCGCTGAACCAGACCCTACATCGCGGTATCGAAAGCACGAATCATAGAGATGATATCCCGCAAGTGAGTTAAGACTAGTAACTCTGGTTTCCCTTCAAAACGTATAAATCTTTCGCCTTTTACTAAAGATTTCCGTGGAGGGGAACACTCAAATGAGTCTAACATTATTTTTGTCGGTCTAGTATTAACTAGACCTTATAAACTAAGCAGACAATTACAGTTGAAAAATTCGTCATAGTTCTGCAAATGGTAAGGTCGATCATACCCTAAGCCCCGCACCATCATAAACGGTATTTTCTTGTTATTGTTAGCCAATGACAACAATTTCTAAATTATGCCTGTTACTTTGCTGTTACGACAAAAGGCCAGATATAACAGTATTTTATTATTGACTAATTTAACGTTTTTAACAATAAACAGGATCGAACATAAAATGAAACACATTTAAACGATTTAAACTATTCCTGAGTCAAACGATTACTAATGAACCAAAGAATGGAACAAAATTCTAAAGTCTTAAAATATCTGTACCGATACATTGAGACTGAAATATTGGCAGATCGCCAACTTCCATACATGTTTTTGCTTTTCACAACGGGAAGTGTTAATTTTAAGGACAAGTTCACGATACAATGTTGAGCAGCTTATGTTTAATTCAGAGGACGTTCGTATGGGCACAGCTATAATTTGGACTAGTGGCGTTGGCCTTGACAGTTTACTAGACAAACGAATGAATACCAGTTAATACGACTGCCATGAATATTTTTACAGTACTACATGTGATACCACGTAATATTATTCATGCCTTTTAATTAGAATTTGTGTCCAACTTTTTTTTGAAAGTCAATGAAATTGGACATAAGGACATAGTCAACCAACTAGATGCCAACTAGTAAATATTTGTCTGAGATTGTACGATTAATAAGAGGTGAAATAGTAATATATATTTAACCAGTTAGGTTAGGTTAGGTTGCCAAACCTAGGAATTCTACGCGAAGTAATCACACGATTTAAGTACCTAGATGACTTGCCTGAGAATTTCTCAGTGAGGATAAAACCTGCTTCGCCCACAAAGATCCGGATAATACAAAGCTCATTCTTTTAAATATGTACTTTATTTTTACTATTACATCATTTTACTATTTTAAGACTGTGTACAATTTTATCTTTTTTTTATCCTTTTAAAAGTAAATAACTGAAGCCTATTTCTCTTATTACGAACGTACTTGAAGTTAAAATTTTTTAAGGTTCAAACCAAGTTTCTCTTCATTTATCTTACATTTTATCTTAATTGTTATTTGTGATATCCGAATCCGCTATCAGCTCTTTTTTTACAAAAAAATTAAATTGCACTGTCAAGAATGTCGTTGACACGTTAATGATATCGAAATTCGAATGTAGGCACTTAATTACTTCTTTATTAACCTCAAAATAAACAACATCTAATCCATTACTAATAATAATGAAGATCCGTTCGTATTCCCGAAATTGTATCTACTTTGCGAGCCACAAAATATGTTTTTATCCTGATTTTATGTAGGCTTTGTAGAATTTCATGGACTACTATAATATTACTACTGAGTATATTTTTGTAACCAAGCTTCCCAGATATTTTATGTCACATTCAGCTAAATGCTTTAGGACTTGCTGTCTTAAATCGTGTAATAAATGTTCATTTTAAAAAGTTTTTAAAGATTTTTTTCTATAACCTTAAAATCGCTACAGCTTCTTGTTACACCGCTAAAATAAAAAATGTCCATATTATTTTCTTTTCCATTTTACCTAATTTACAAAACGTACTAGGTCTCCGTGACGCTCGAGTTACTCCAAAAATAGCACTCTCACCTCCCCGGCTACAAGCAATGAACTAGCTAAGAATATTTAATACCTTAAGGCCAAAAGCAGTTGGTTTTCACTTTTTGATCGATTATGAGTAATCGCCTGAGACTAGTTAAAATCTTGTTTTGTGACATTGAAGTCTTCTCAAGAATATTTACTTAAAGGATTTGAGTAGAGCTTAGAGAAGCTCTTAATTAGTCGGGAAAAAGATTTATTTCTCCCTAGCCTTAACTATTAAATTAAAAAACAAAACTTTTGAATTTACAGACTACATTATTTGTATAGTTATGTGAATTTAATTTCGTCAAATATGGTTTATCCCTATTAATTATTGCATATTTATTACCGTTATTTGTTTTTGCCGTTTTTTACCGTATTTATGTTACCGTTATATATTTTAAATTATAATAAAACAGACAAATACAAACAGTATTATGATTGGTATAAACATATTTTAAACAATTTCCTCTACAGTCTACTGTTAGTTGCAGTTCCTAGAAACACATCTTCCTTTGGCTTGCTTGCCAACATAGCTTGCAATGGCTAACCGACTAATTGGTATAGTTATTACCTGATATGAATACACAATAGCATTGTTTTCGGTTTATTAGATGGCCTTGGATACCCATTTAAATTGTTTTAAATGATAACTAGACAATTTTAAAAATTTTATTTTTTTAAAATGTTTATAAGTGATAATTTCCTTGTTACAACAAACAGTGTGTGTTGTATGATAAGTATTATATTAATGGACCTAACTTTGGGCAATATGAATATGTATGGCTTTGCCATGGCCCATTGCCTAAGGCGCCCCCTAAGGCAATGGGGCCCTAGGGTGGAAAGCTATAGGAGCCCAGAGTGGGCTTAAATAACTACTTGTTGGTAATGTTTGTTAAGTTAATTATCATTCAGATCATGGTTCTATTGTGTATGAATAGGCTAAGGCAGTTAAGTGTCAAAAAGTACTAACAACATTTTTCAAGGCCAATTAAAATATATGAGACAGTATTTTTCAGTACAACGTCTAATTTTATATCAGCTAGTAACTAAATAATGTACATTGGTACATAATCCTTGCATTATTATTTAAATTTATAAACTAAGCAATAACCAGTAATATTATTCTTGCAAGGAGGTATTTACAAAAACACTTTTAATTATTGGCTGGCGTGACCTTTCCTTTTTTTCTTGTAAATACTTAGTTATTACCATTTTGTATTATAACTTTTATCTTTATTACAACTGATAAATCTTAATAATCTTATTAGCAATATGCTCCTTATTGTGCTATGGTCACTATATTAAAAAAATTGTAACAGAGATCTGCATTTGTAGAAGCTTTACAAAAAATAAATCATCAACTTAACTCAAACGCCTTTTTTCAATTAGCTACATTTCCTAACCACGCAGTTGCATTAAGCAGTAGCTGTAATCAGCGCTTTGTGATATTTTTTTTATCTTAACTGATAGAAAATGATTTGTTGAATTTGGACCTTCATTCACACATTTTGCAAAATGTTGAAAACTTGCAATAAAATATTCAAAAATCTGACATAGTTATCACTTCTTGTGAAATACTTATCTTGATGTATGTTTTATTAGAGGAAAGTTAAACAAATGTTTATGTATCTTTAGCAATAACTGATAAGATATTATAAATGTAAACAATTGACTTTAACTTGTGTTAGGATTATCAGTATAGGATATGTTATGACACTTTAAAAGTAATATATTTTCAGATGTTACATTATCATTTCAAGATTAAAATGGAAGAAAAGGGACACAGATAGCATGTACAGGAGCTACAGAACTCTTTTGTGGTTTTTCTAAATAGTATTTTTTCATTGCTGATAAGGTACAGTTTAGGTTCCTACCTATAGGAGGTTAAATACAATAATATTTCAATGTTCTTAAGGCATTGCCAGTGCTATTAAACTATTGTGACAAAAATTGTCAATTATATTTTATCTGTTATAGAACCTGATACAGCTTACGGTAAAGGTAATTTTAAAATGACACACATGCATTAATAAAATATTTACCATGTTTTTCTAATGGTCAGTAGATTTCTGTTCTTCTTCACGCCTGTGTCAGACACTACGAAGAAGCGGTCACTGAAACTTCTCTTCACTTCTGACACTTCCTTCCCAGAATCTCTGGGCAACCTTAGAGATTTTCCTTTAATAAAATTACTAGGTCCAGTCTTTTCAGAATTCTGACGAGTGAATTCGAACACGGTATTCTTTTTGCGTTCCTTTTTCGAAACCTCAACTTCACCATCATTGGTTTTACGATTCTTACGATCATTATACTCCTGTACAAAACAGAGCATAATGTCGTCAGTATAAGAATCCTTCATTTAAATGTCCATTCCTTTTTCTCTTGTAAAAATAACACAATTCACTGAACCATCTCTACATGATTTTTCACTAATAGATTTGTGAAATTAAAAACACTTTCTACACTCAATTAGGTAACGGTAGGTCGGTACCTTATAAAATGACTTGTCGTTAATTACAGAAAACACCGTCAATATTGCGATTGAATTTAAGTAATTTTTAACCAATGTTTATAATAATTTTCTTATCAGACAAAACAAGGACCTATAAAAACATGCCAATTTTACTTCCCGAGTGACATTTTTATTTTTTCGCTTGTGTTCGGATACACGGACACAAATTCGAACAGCTGTTGCAAAGGTACTGAACGATAACTGAACCGGCTCGCATTCGCCTGCCCCCGCCTTGTCCTCAATGCCTCGACAATTTAACGAATAGATAGACGCGGTGAATTATAATAAGTTTCAAAAGACATAATGAGCTAATAATTTAGCGATTATAATAATATTACACACATAAAATCAATATTATAGCATAATATTCTGAACATTATTATGGGTCAAAAGTTAGTGCTGTGCCATTCCGAAAAATCCTATCGATATTTTTTCTATGAAACTTAAGGAGTGATGCATTCTAAAATATTTCTTGTCCTTATTTATTGTTTCAACAATCAATATCTCTACCACATCGGGTACCCTATTTTAGTAAATATCCGACGGGCACCCACAGGAACTATCGCGTGACTTCACAAATCGATAAATGAATGATGTAAAGTCGGGATCACCTAGGCTACCGACAACCAAACCTATCCCGCGTTAATCTAGCTAGACTCTTATGGACATAGTATCATTGACTTTTATACAACTATGCATAATATTATAAAGAGAATAGTAATTTATCTATACATATATTAAAACAGTAAATTAGCGTGTCTGTACAATTAATATTTTTACAGTGCAAAATTTGAAACCTAGCACGAATGGTTTCTGAGATGTTGTGATATATATTTGTGATAGATATATATACATATAGACAATACTAACTCAATACTAATTACTTAATATTCTAAACTTATTAAGTTTAAAATTTACAATGAAAAAAGGAAAATAGAGAAAATGTACAGCAAGCTTTAAACCAGTTCCGGGACGAGGCTGTACAAACAATGACTCACGAGCAATTTTTCCCGAGCTATTTTTTTTTAATGATTTCTTAGTAGAAAATGTGCAGCAATAAGCTTTGATGTCATTTTTTGTCATTCTCAAGTTCCCAAGAACATATCTTGGGGACTTGAGAATGGTTTCGATTCGCAAATCAAGACCGGCAGGACAAAGTCTATGGAGGGCGCTATTAAAATTTATTCTCAGACTATGCTGCTTTGTTTTGTAGATGGCTGTGGTTGATATGTGTGTGATTAAGATTAAAATCATAAGTCAATCTATCGCAAATTTCTTTAGTTACGGTTCTCAACCTTAATCAGTTCGATAAAGGTAAATGTTATAAATTAATGTTAATGGGTCAACCGCTCCAATTAACGGACACGTGGTTCAGACTTCAGAGAGCCTAAAATTTATCAGGACGAAAGTCTAACATACACGTTCCCTAAAATGATAATTAAGGTCAGTTATCCTTAAGTGATGAAAACCCATAACAATGATTGCTTCTTTGGTCGACGTTATGAATTAAAAGAACTGGCACATGCTACTACAACTTACGAGGAGTAGTTAAGAATACATCTCATTTGTTAACTAAGTTTTTACCTTTTAAAGCACCAAAGTCTATACACATATTGGATAATGCGTTCTGTTAAAATTATATAAACCACCTAGGATTATAATTTTTCGGTAATGGTGGATTGCCATGTATACTCAGTAGAAGTAATTAAAATAAGAGCATTTACGTTTTAGACGTTTTAGTTTATCGATATGACGTCGAACATAACATTCACAAAAACGTAGGCACGACAGAAATAGGGAGTGACGTTTTGGCCAACATCGTTGAGACTCGAGGGTGTGGTATACAATTATTTGGCATAGTGCCCTGGTCTACGATCTTCAGACGATTTATAACAATATAGTACATGGTGTAGTAAATATGACTAGACTTTCACGTGTCTGGTAAATGGGAAGTAAGCTAAAACACCGACAAACTAATTTAGTAAATAAAGATTGTACAGAAAAAAAAGAGTTTGTAAGCTGCCACAAGCCCACCACATGTTTCCACTGGGCACTGCTATTATTTGTGTCAGCAAGCAGTTCTACCATGAGTTTGAAGCAATAGTATTTGTCGATATTCGATGGCGGCTACGTAAATTTTTAGTATGGCAATTTAGTTCCGCAAGTGACCGCTAGAGGCGCTGTTAAATATTGTTATACTAAACGTTTACGTAGTCGCTATCATGTATCGACAAATACTATTATTTAAAACTTATGGTAGAGCCACAGGCTCGTAAGCAACAAGGAAAATACTGTGATTCTCATGAAAAAAGTATTAGAATGTTGCGAAATTCTATGTTTAAAGCGTCAGTCATTGTGTGATGCAGTCGTTTCTAGAACAATCTAATGTCCCAGTTCGGCCAACGAAAGCAATAGTCATGAACTAGGACATTCGATGGACTGAGGACACGACGCTGACAAACCAGTTTCCCAAATTAATGACCTACTAGAAAAACAACTTCCAACAAATACAACTTATTAATTGGTTCATAATAAATATCATTAAATAAAAAATATCAGAATCACCATCAGATAAAGAATGTTATGCAAATTGATTTAAAATGGGTTTAAGATTAAAAGTTAAAATTAAGTAAAATATACAGTATTAATACAATCCACAAGTTGAAAGAGATACACATCATGGATCTAGGTGATTTGGTCGGGTTATGTCAAACGCAGCCAGCAGATCACGACTTACATGGAATTGACACATTCCGAACAAATGACGTAGGTCCGTCAACTGGCTCACTTTCAATTTTCCCCAAAATGCGTAAATTTAAACAGTTTTAATTTGTAAACAAAAGGGTCATTGGAGAAGCTATTAAAAGCCGTTTGGTGACCTTATTGCCCCATTCGGAGTCGAATGAAGTGAATGGTCCACTGACTACGCTCTTATTTTCACGGATGGTCGGCTATTTCAAACGACGCATATGTGGCACCTGTAGTAGTTAATTAACTGTAATTACCGACTTCCCGAGCTAAACATCTAAAATTAGCATGATAATTAACAATGACGTCAATATGTTGTTGCACGTCACTTATAAAATTGTCGTCAACATAAGAACAATCTGCGATTTGCATGTTATTACGAATTTCCATTCACTATATGTCCAAATATTCTACTTAAAGTATTTATATATAAAAACTGCAACAACTGTTTGTTGATTATTGGTTTTAAAATACATTATTTGTTTTGGAAAAAAAACATTAATTTCCGTAAGTGTATTCTAACGTGTTCACCCGTATTTGCATCAAAACATTTTTGTAGCTGGAGAGCTACCGATTTGAGTATGGAACGCCTGTAAAGCTAGAAATTCTTATAGTGATAAATCACAACATACTAAACGCTTCCAAAAACATTACTTTTCATTTCCGTCTGTTTGATATGTCCTGTAATATGTTTGAACGCGTCAATCTCAAAAACTGTGTAATCGATTTGCATATGGTTTTCAATAAAATATTGTAATGAGCTCAAAAATATTTAGTATAAATTGTATACAAATTGAATTAAAGAAGGTAGAACAAATAAAGTCAAGAGCTCTGATTTGTAGGGCAATTATATTACATTGGGTCCAGCTTAAGCTGGACGTACCTTTTTTGTCAACTGGCAAGGACTCGTGCAGAATCGCCTATCAATTTACCTACGTCCATTTAATAGCTCAGACTAACATAATATATTATGCCAATTTTAAGCTCACAGAAACAAGTTTTCTTTCCATGTTTTTCGACATTTTAAAAAATATATTGCTTCATGCAGGTCTAAGAAGTGGCAGGCGATGATTACCATGCTTAGTATGTTGTGATTTTTTCATCAAAAGAATTCCTAGCATTACAGGCGTTCCATACTCAAATCGGCCACTAGCTCTGGGTCTAATCTGCTAAAAGCTATCAAGGTCTTCTGTGACAAAAGGAAATTGTGAAAAGGTCCGCTATAGTGGGCTGAATTCTTGGAATTGAAAACTCGCGTTAGTGGAAGAGAACTATTGTTTGTTCCTCAACAATTTATATTGTTTTCCTTACGTATTCAAAAACGTTTTGCGATTATTTCAATATGCTTTATATTGAAAATCAACTATTCTAGAACTGTGTAATTTATATTTTCATACTTTTAAATTTGTGATTAAATGAAATCACCTGTGGGTGAAGTTCAATCGTAATTATACGAAGTGCTGCACCCGAATTAATTATAATCTACGTCGTTAACTTCACACTATGTAGATTTTTGTACATAGTGTGAAGTTAACGACGTACATTATAATTTATACTATAGCAAAATATTTAGGTGTAACGTAAGTAGCTTATTTATTAAGCTTCTGTAAAGTGTAAACACTAGTAATCTAGTAACTAATTTAGTAAAAAAGTATATGATATTTGGAGCTCTTCTTGCTTAAAAAATAGCTGGTACATGTTAATATTTAGGGATTGCAATATAACATACACTCATTAATTTTATTAAAGCTGCCTTTCCTTTCGCAGTCTATAGTATAATATGTATTTACTTAGTGATATAAAACGCTTTTTTTATTAAGATTAGATAACCGAATGACGTGTATAAAATAAAGAAAAGAAAACATTATTATATTCTGGTTTTGGACCTTAACAGGTTTTTGATTTTATAAGAGTTGAAAAATAAGTTAATTTATTAAAACGATAATTTAATTTAATGGCTTCAATCTTCATATAATCCACTCTCTTTTAAAAAATAAGTTTTCGGTTATTTCGGATCCAAAAAATCCTCGCTCTAATTTTCGACCACGATTTTGCTTGCCTTTTAACATGATAACGAATTCTTAACTTATTATTTTTTTATCATAGTCGCAGTGACCGATCACTACAATTTTTGCAAGAATTGAATGACTTACCTTACGTAAGTAGAATATTTTAAAATTGCATATTATTTTGACCAAATTCAAAATATGCAAATATTTCGCACCCCAACAAGAACCTCATTTTTAATTAAATTAGGACAAGAATACTAGCCAGGTTTTAATGCGTAAGATACACATTTTTAACATGTCTACACTGTACAGCAAGTTTTTTGTAGGTGATAAACTAAAAAAAACAATGTAACTAACCTTCTCCTTTTCAGTAGAGGATCATGTGCGATTATACTGTTTCTACTCTTCAACCATGCTTTCCTTATAGTTGCTATAGGAAGACTGTCTCTTCTAAAGCCCAGTAGCAAAATCGCACCCCTTGACTGCCTCTTTTGTGAACTAATATTATCGTTTTCCATCGACACGTCACAACACTATCACTTAATTTTTTTTTTTACATTTCCATACCTGCTCGAGGCGAGGAATATAATGAAATGGAGTGTAGTTATCAAAGGTTTTAGTATTTGCCGTGTTTAAATAAGCCTCTATTTGTATATTGATATCATTTTGTGTTTGTTATAAAGCGAAAACATGTAATTTTTGTTTATATAGAGTAAGCTAATTGCTATCGTGTTCGTGCCTATTCTGGAAACAGTGTTAGTAATTATACTGCCTGGTGGCTGACACTTTCATAACTCAAACCATAGGATAATAACAGTCTATGTGTGTCATGTATGGTGAGAGTAAATGATTATTGTGAGAGTAACCACACAAAACACAATAGTCAGTATAATAGATTTAAATTGGCACTTTGTTTAATTATCCAAGTTTTATTAGTATACTAGATGCGCGCCTCGGCGTTACCCGCGTTTATACGATACAAAGTAGCCTAATATATATAAAATGTTAATCCAGGATACTACGCACACACGTACGCGCTAATCTGAGGAAGTACTGGATGGATTTAAATATATCTTTTTTTTGTTTAATAGCTATTAGGTCTGGGCAACATATAGGATATTTTTTATCCCGGGAAAATATACGGTTCTTGCGTAACATACAAGTTTTCGCACAAAAAAGTTGCGGGCACTAACTAGTATCTATTAAATTATAGCGTTTTAGACTTATTAGTCATAGGATTGTGATTACTATACACGGCAGTGCGGGATTGCTATCCCTCTGAGTCTCAACTTACAAAAAAATCTTAAAATAAAAAAAAATCGTTTTCGTTAAGGCGAAGCGTATGCGCGCGTATTTATTTTATGAAATAAAGTTTGTTAAAATATGAAACATTCTGCATTCTTCATTCATTGTTTTTTGTATTCTGTGAATTTTAATTAAAATAGGGTATTTGCTACTTTATATGTCAGCATTTCATTAATTTAACGCAATCAAGAGCCTTCAGGGGTTTCTATGTAATCTAATATTTCAATAGACTTGTACTAAACTAAGTTACGTTTAAAACATCATAAACAAAAAATAATTATTATGATATACACAATATTATTTATATTTTTTGTTTAAAAGTTCTGGTTCTATGAGGATCTTTTGGTACGTGGTAGTTGTCATTAATGAGGAGTTGATTTCAATATAACTGCAAATCCTCTAATATCCCTCAAAATAACTGCAAAAAAAAAATAAGTTAGTTACACACTAAATTTACTGATATAAGGAGGATTAACAGAACAACACTCAGAGCGTGGATCTAAAAATTTCTCTCTGTTGTAGCACTACAAGAAGACAGCAATTTTAGATTTATTGTCATTGATACGCCTGAATTTAACAATAAAATGTCAGGCTAGCTTAAAAGTGAAAAGTTTGGTAATCTAAGACTATTTTTCAGCTAGTGCTGGTCCACATCCTATAGAAAATACAGGTCTAGCTGCATTATCTATAGGATAAATTTTCGCACGGCGAGCAAATCAATTTTCGAATCGCTTTTGTACTTTATAAATCCGTTGCGGAGAAACAGCGGCAAACGTCATTATTAATATATTAATTTCTATTAAAATTTAACTGTCATGATGTTTTAGCTATCAACAATAATATATTACGTATTGCCAGCGTGCGCCAGTCGTATTGCAGATAAATTATTATGAGCCAAGCCACAATAGTCAATGAAAAAACCTGTCGAGCATATTGCAATGGAAACATTACATTATAACAAATAGTTTACAATAACTTACAGACTTCAGAGAAACAGATCTACACAGCGTCAACAATTTAAACAATATTATTTTCGAATATCTCTTACTTGCATCTTAAACATTTACAAGTAGACACATAATATTATTTTTTTATTTTTGTAGCACAAATTTAAAAATAATTATAACGGTCACTCCTTTTTAGAACTGAAAAATTTATTCAACGTACCTTACAAAGACAAGTGGACTTTACACTTTTTTCTCATACTATCTTAACGAATATCCCCTTGTACGAATGAAACTACTACTTATAAGTATGTTTTAATTTAACTGTTGATATTTTTGCTCAGTACTAAGATAAATATATTTTTTTTTAATCTTAGAAGAAAAATAATTTCTAGTCTTTTTTTGTGCTTTAGTTGTTACTTCCTTCTCAATATACTCAATACTAGAGTATATTATGTCAATAAATCACGATGGATCGCATCTAAAACATGAAATAAGATGTACCTTTCTATAATAAACAGCTGTGTCCATGTAAGTCATTACTAAGGCCGCTGAGCCTCGCATTTTTATTTCACCTCGACCTAATTTCAGTACTTTGCCGTATTGTTTAATATAAATGGGTTTTGCTTTAACAAACATTATAATATGGCTTCAACTCTGTAATCCAGCCGCAAAATGGATCAAACTTATTCAGAAACATGATTCAGATATGAACATTTTAAAGATGGTCAAAATGAGGTTCGTGTAGCAAATAAGGTAAAGATGGATACCACGAAAAATATTCTAGTTACATTTTGGTGGTACTGTTGCCCAATGCCTATGGGTTTTCGTTCTTTGAGATATGTTACAACTTACAGCCATAAATTGTAATGAAATATTAATCTTGATGACCTCTGTGGCGCAGTGGTTGAGCACCTTGGTAGCTCACGCCGGGGGTCGCGGGTTCGAATCCCGCCGACGGAA
>JAOTAV010007111.1:0-58958 GCA_026546445.1 Cyclargus thomasi | reverse complement strand
TTTATTATCCTTAACTTTACAATTTATCTTAGATACTAAAACATACAATTAAACAGAAAAAAGTTATTAAAGTTAAGGCCCCTGTCGGGTATAGGCCTCCTCCAAATTTATCCAAGCTTTTCTTGATACAGCCTTCATTGTCCAGTTGCTTCTATTAATAGTTAAGTCTAAATAAGCATCATTTCAAAATTTGTATAAATTCTATGCGTCAATGTTTTTAAGTATAAGCACCGCGACGAGTTCTTATCATCTTCATTAGTCATTTAATGTGAATTTCTATACTGCAACCTAAATTAGGAACTAATACGAGTAGATTTCACCTGACGCTTTGTTTACGTAATTTTTTTTTTGGAATTAATGATGTATTTTAAAGACCAAAGGTAGTCTTTGTTTTTGCCTTCTGACCATTTATATAAGGATGCCAACCCACCGTGGGTTGGCATCGTCAGTTTTATACATAAATCCTTTTAATTAAATAAAAATAAAAAAATCCCTTCAACCAATTCTATGGCAAAAATCAAGTTGAATACTTGCTTTGTTAGTACGTAAAGGAAATACAAACAAACACTTTTGCATATGTAATATAGTTATGGATAAATAACTTATCAAAATTTTATGAAAGCTACAAGTAAAAGGGATAACGGCGTTCTTAATCCAAAATTGAATTGGGTTTCAGGCATCGAAAATCACGTAACATTTTGTTACAACGTCCATTATGGGTTTTGAATCTGGGCAGTGAAATTATTGACAACAGCCTGGTTGTAGTTCCATCGGCTCTACTATGAGTTCAAAGCAATAGTATACTCGTATTTTATCGACACTCGATACCGACAACGTAAATTTTAGTTTGAGAAATTTTACAGCGCCACTTGAGGAACTAAAATTGCCTAACTGAAAATATACACAGTTGATTAATACACACCTTAAAATAATTGCTTGAAACTTATGGTAGAGCTACTGTTGGCTTCTGCAATAATTTAACTGCTGTCAAGAAATTCACGAACAAATTGGTACTACAACAAAAAGGGTTGAAGCAAAACTAAATTACGTTCCTTTCAACTAAGATAAACTAATCAGATAACTGATCCCTTGCCCTTATTTAATTGAAGGGAATTTAACGAGTTAGCTAAACGTATTAACATTCCGAATCACTATCGAACATTGATTAAACTTATATTGAAATATTTACATCATCCAAATTCTAAGAGACTCTGTTAACTAATGGTATTTTCTAGACAATATATATTTAAACTTTAAAATCTTCATAAAAGAGGTTAAAGACCATTTCTTCATACTAGAACTGCCATACACACTCCCTAGGCGATCAGCGTGACATTCGATGACAAGTTGGCTTTATCCAAACCAATACGCGATTTTATTAATACCATCTTTGGGTTTTTGGTGTAATTGTAATTTCCGACCCTTGCGAATTTAAAATAAATACCCACTTTAAAAATGTTGCTTAACAATGTAGCCTCGACGGTACGTATTAATTACATCGAGGGCTGGGTCGCGGATACCACTACTTCTATATATAGATATTAGCCCTATCCTATAGCTTATGATGTCATAAAGTGGTGTTTCGTAGTGAGGACCGAAATGTTACTTTTAGGATTACTTTATTTCAATAACACGACGACGATTTAGTTGGACGACCTCTGCGGCTCAGTTGGTAAACACGTTGGTAGCTTAAGCCGGGGTTCGCGGGTTCGATTCCCGCCAATGGAGCAAAACGTTTTTCAATGTTCCTGGGACTTGGGTGTATATTAAATATGTGTATCATATAATAAAAATCTTAAATATGTGTATAGTATAAAAGTATCAAATATATTTCCGTTGTCTGGTACCTGTAACACAAGTCCCTTACTACTTAGCACGGGGCCAGACTGACGTGGTGTGAAGCGTACATAGATATCATAGATATTATTATATTATTATTATTATTATTATTATTATATATTGTCCACCGCACCCGGTCACCGTCAACGACATCATTTTGGCCCTATAAAATGTCACTATATTACATTGACATTAGCTTTCATCTTGCTCTACGTCACTACAGACATGTGACGACATGGCCGATAGAGCAATGTCACTAGAAAAAACAAACCTGTAGCATAGATCATAAAGTTGTATTTTGTCTGACCGAAATGATCTTGTTGACGGTAACGGCGTGCGGTGAACAAACGAAGGTAAAAATATAACCAAGACTTTGACGTCTGTCTGTATCTCTTATCCGGGCTGTATCTCAAAAACTTTTCGGGAACCGTAATTTTTTTTTAATCTCACCCTGAAAAGGAGTCAAGCTATTGCAACCACAAATTTAAGGATCGCTTTAGTAGTTAAAGCGTCAGCGTAAAAGCCACAACCACTGTTATAATATTAGCTAAAATATCAGTGGAAAGTGACCTAAATATAGTGTCGAAAATTGTAATTCTACATTCTAAATGCAAGTAATCCCTATTTATAATTAGACTGCACGGAGTCGGGAATATATAAACTTATCTGAATCTGAAATCTATAGCGAGTTAACGTTGTTAATAAGAGCAGTTCGAACAGCACGTAGACGTAATCTAGTTAACTACTACTATTCAGAGTTTTCGAAAATCCGTAAGTATATTTTTATAAACTGGCTGTGCCCCCTAGTTTTTCCCGCGCTTCACGTGGGGAATAATACTTTCCCACGGTGAAAAGTATTTTCTTATGTACTAGTTGATGCCCGCAACTTCGTTGCGCGAATATTTGCTTATCACGGGAACCGTACATTTTCCCGGGATGAAAAGTATTCTATGTGTTGCCAAGATTCAAAAGTTATTAAATACAAAAAGCTTTATTCGAGTCCGTTCGTAGTTCTGGAGGATAGTGCGTACAAACAGATGAACTTTTTTGTCGATTTGTGTTCTATTCTGTCCTTAATCAATGTCCCCACATTTATTAGTTTGTAAAAATATTAATTGTACAGACACGCGAATTTCACTTTTTTATTATATGTACTAGTTGACCCCGCCGACGTTGTCCTGGCGAGCTATTTTGGGAATCCAAATCATTCTCAGATCTCCTTGTACATACACAAAAAATTTCATCAAAATCGTTTCCAGTCGTTTAAGAGAAGTGTAGTGACATAGACACTCACAGAAGAATTATATATAGTATGATAGATTATCCAGTGTAAATGTTTAATTTTATCGAAATCGGCCTAGCCGTTACATTGTGAAGGAGTTAAAAACATACACACTGACAAACTGCCGTTATGATGATATTACTAGCATTTGCGCGCGGTTTCGCACGCGTCAAGCTGTATTTTCATGAAAATTATTAACCCGTAAAAACAACCTTTAGGAATAACCCCGAGTATTCTCGAGGCCGTGCACTCACCCAGCTTAGCGACGAGCTGCAGCACGATGCTGTCTCCGGCGACCGCCCACCTCACTTCCAGAGCCAGCTCATCCAGCAGCACCTCGCAGTTCAGTTTCGACTGAAATATTATCATTATAATCATCCTTTGCTCAAAAGCAATATGTTATAGATTAAGCACAACTGTGCACGCCGCCCTATGTGTGGGTGAGCCGTGTTTACTCGGAAGGCGCCTGCCGCGTCACTTCCACATTAATGAAAGTTGTGTACTCACAAGCGCACGCACACAAAGCGCCGCGCGCACAACTGAGTTGAGCTATCTATACATAGGTAAAAGATATTGATTAGTGCATAATGTTTTGCAAGAATAGGGTGCGTTAAAATAAGTTAATTTTGTCGTTCTCACATAGGTTTGACATAACGGGACTTTAGTTAGATCCGCAATCTGGCTCTAGATCAACTTTCCTGATAGTACTACACTTAAAGTAACTACCAAATTGAACCATAAGTATATAATACACATGTTGTAACAAAAGTAGATAATAATAATTTAGGGTGTGTATATGCTCCTTAGACTTCACTGTAAGTTTTTGTAAGATGTATTGTCAAACTTATGTCACTGGGGCGTTCGCCCATATAAATCTCGAGGTTCTTTTTTCTTCCAGCGCTGATTCTTGTACAGTGAACTTATACACAAAGGACACATAAAAATTCTATATAGTCTATGGACGCTTCACACCACGTCAGCCTGGCCCCGTGCCACGAAGGCCCGAGTACCCGAGGAACTTGGTGTACAGACAACAGAAAATATATTTAATACTCTTATACTTTACACATATTTAAGATTTTCACTATAGAATACACATCCAAGACCCAGGAAATTGAAAAAATGTTGCTCCGTCGGCGTGATTCGAACCCGCGACCCCCGGCTTAAGCCACCAACGCGCTTAGCAACTGAGCCACAGAGGTCGTCGAAAACTCTTAAGTACACTTTTGTTACACCCTGAATACTACTATCTATGCACAGACATACAGACACTCCTACTGTAACCGTCTGGTAGAACGTATACCTTAAACCGGCTTAAATATTACTTTGCGTTACACAATACAGCCAACAGATGGCGCCGCACTACCGGATATTGCTCGGATTATGCCGGATATCCGGCTCCCGCAGCCGGTTGAACCGGGCAGTATTATATCCGGGTGCTGGTTCATGGAGTAACGTGGGATTAATGATCGAAATTGCAAGATGTATGTTTCATAGTGCTCGTAAGGCCGTTTGTCCACCGCACGCCAACACCGCTAGCGAGATTATTTCGGCTCGATAAAATGCCACCGTATGACATAGACCTTCGTTTTTTGCTCTACGTCACTACAGAGCAGCGACGACATGAGCGCTAGACCAACGTCGGTAGAAAACGAAACCTAGATAGTGGTATTTTGTCGGTCTAAAATAATCTCTAAAATAACGGCGTGCGGTGGACAAACAGCCTTCCATATTCCTATTACTTCATAAATGCTAGCAACGCACTAGCAACTCTTCTGACGTTGCAAGAGTCCATGGGCAACGGGCGTCGTTTTTCATCAGGCGCCCGCCTGGTCGTTTGCCCGCTATTTTCACAAAAAGTTTCATCTTTTCTTAGTATTTGTGGGCTTCATTATAATATCTAGTTTGTATGTTTACGATCTACGACAAACCTGTTATACTTTCACATTTACATCTGAGAGTTAGAGGGGTATAGATCGCCAGATACGTGCACATAATGCACTATCGGGGAAGTTAAAGAAGATTGTAGATCTAAGTAAGTTGATCGCGTCATGCAAAAACCAAGCCGACAGATTACGACTTATTTAATAATAATAATAACATTTATTGCATAAAATGTGGTATACCAGGTCTTACAATATTATAAATAGTTCCAACATTCCGCCATAACAGTGGTGTGCAATCAATTGATTGATATACTCCGACCAAATCACGTTCGTCACTCAAATGGCTTTGTATGAATTTCTTAGATAGCACATCAATAAGAAGAAAAGGCGAACTAATTGCCAAATTAACACTATGATAAGCAAACAATATAAACTACTAGCTTTTGTCCGCGGCTTCGATCGCTTTAAGAAGCATTTTCATACAAACTTTCATCTGCCATGTTATCCCTTTGGGGATTGTTCAAAATCATTTTTAGTGAATGCCTACGTGATAAAGCCCACCTGCATGCCAAATTTCAGCTCGATCCGTCCAGTGGTTTGGGCCATGCGTTACTAATTGTGTAAATTATACTACAGAATACTTGCAAAAGTTTATTCAGTATTCACAGAGTACAAAGTTAAAAATACGTAAATCTAAAATATTATAAACATACAAAAATATACAAAACTGAGCGCCAGGACCCCGAGACCAATAGAAACGTGTGATATTCAGAATATATCAACATTTTATACATCAGTAACTATTCACCAAAACTTAAAACTGTATGCCTGGTATTTAAATACTGAAATGAAAAAAATATAAAAACATTTATAATAATATGTCTACTCTTTAGGCCGCGAGGCATTCAACACTACCTGTGTGTCTTGTCCTGCTGTGCGTGGATGACTTCCGAAGCTGTTGTGTGGTAGTACTTAATTACTATGAGTGTACTCACTGTACGTCAAATATTTCTATTGGTTTCGGTGTTCCGTTACTCAAAGTACTTAACAAATAATTCGGCTGTTTTTTTTCTATTCACACTTCTTTTGTATTGCACAATCAATATCTTTTTCAAATTATTGCTTTCAATATATCTGGCAAGAAAAACAAGATAATGGATCGCTAATACAAGTCATCGATCTTGTAAAGCATTTGAGTCAATAACGATATCTTACTCGTCTTATATTATTTACAATGATATTTACAAAATGTCCATCTCATCACTTTGTCCAACGTTTTTTAATTTCACATTCTTCAACTGTTCGATATCATAGCTGGGGGGTAACTAACTACATGAAGATTTCCCTTTTAATAGTGAACGCCTTAACGGATATAAATATTAGAATGCTGTATATGGAAATGAAGACATAAGTGTAAGAAGCGAATAACTAACATTTTACAACCTTTTGAAAAACTAGTATTTGTCGATACGTGATAGCGACGAAAATTTTTACTGTGACAAAATTTTACAACGCCTCTAGTGGTCACGACAAGGAAGGAGTCGGTGACGAGTATCGTCAATTGTCAAATACTTTTGGTTCAAACTCTCGAGGACCTAAAAACAAAATTTGTACATTTTCGTTTTGTATCGTTTTGTTTCCGACATTTACCGGCTCAGCGGGTCGATTTACCGACTAAACGGTACACGAAATATATCGGTAGAACTATTACGTAAAAATATATAGAGATCGATGTGTGTGCTGTCGTTGTTTAAAACCGACGTGCACCCTTTTGTATGTCGTTTGACATATTCCTTCTTTGTTGTACAAAATGCCAGCAGCGGGACAGAATAGGCTCTTAAAAGAGTCTATGATGATAATTTAGCTCCAGAAAAATAATAAATATCTTGAAAAAAAATCTTATTACAATTATTTGACAACATTAAGATATAAGTAACAAAGCAATAAAAGACAACCACATACAATAGTATTGATTTAGTGTTCTTACACACGAGCGGCATGTCGCAAGCGGCACAGCTAACTTAAGCCGCCGACAAACGTCGGTGACAGCCGTTGACGAGTCGACGGCTGTCGTCGACATCTTTGCTGTGAACATCAGCGGCAGCCGCGCGAGCACTAACCCGCATTATATCTCGTGTATAATGTATTTCATATTTTACTCCGTGGTCCAGTGGAACAGAGCTCGACTTAACTTAACCCGCAGGTCGTGGGTTCGATTCCCGCGTTGGAAACATGTTATTTCCAAGTTTGGTTAGGACATTGCCGTTTGATCACCTGATTGTCTGACAAGTAAGATGATCCATGCGTCGGATGGGCATGTAAAGTCGGTCCTGCGCCTGATCTCTCACCAGTCGTGTCGGTCATCTGTCCCACTGGGTTATGCGAATAAAGGAAGAGAGAGTGCTCCTGTGTACTGCGCACATACTTGAGCACTATAAAATTACTCGTAACAGGTCTGGTTTCTATGAAGCCGGCCACCGTCACCGAAACCGGTGTGTTAGTTATTATTCTATATTTTGGGCATACAAGTCAACAGTGACTTGCATTAAGCCAGGTTATTAGTGCTTCCGAACTTAACCTTGCGTCTTTAATATGCCAAGCGGTTTCTATGAACTTCGTTACGGAAAAGCCTCAGCGGGAAAATTCCGTTACCAAATATATTACTAGACGGTCCTGTGTGTTTGGCGCTGAAATATAGTTTCATGTTATTCCCTGCTTACTCGTGTACTCACGACACAATTTTGCTAAATATTAATCACAATATATTGTACTATATAAAAATAAGTTGTGTATTTCTTCCTGACGCTATAACTCCAGAACGAACGAACCGATTTCCACGGTTATGCATTCGTTAGAAAGGTCTCCGACCTCAAGTACATAATACGGATGCTAATTGCCGTGGGAGAGCCATGCTTTGGCACGAAGGGGCCGGCTCGACCGGAAAGATACCATGGCCTCACAGAAAACAGGCGTAAAACGGCGGTGTACTGTGTTTCGTTCAGTGAGTGAGTTTACCGGTGGCCCAACTTCCCTAATCCCCTATCCCAATTCCAATTTCCTATTTCCTCATAAAGGCCAACAACGCACTTGTGACTCTTCTGATGTCACTAGTATCCGGTGCAATCGCTACTTTCGTAAGCAACGGTATAAAACAATATAATATTTGCCATAACGCATCGCAGGCAATAATTATTTCACCTATGCAGAGCTTACACATAACTATTAAAATTAATCAATCATTTTTCGTCGTGCTAGTCGCATCGGTAATCGCTAACTTAGCTATGCACAGAGTTTACAGGAGACCAATAAAACTTCTCCAGTCCAAAGGCAGCGCTGGCACGGTTTGGAAACCTGTTTACACGAGGCCTGTGCGCATCAACGCTGACTACCAGTCTTACTGGCCGGCAGATTGGCTTCATGTGAACTATACTTTACACAGCGAAATAAATTTGAACGCGGCTTAGTCGTTACCTTCAACACACTAAGTGACCAAAAACAAAAAACCCGTCTGCAGGAACCGTTGTAATTAAAACAATGCAATATTCGAATTTGGCGCCAAAATCCGCCATATTGTTTTGTCTATATTTTGATATATCTAGTGTCACTCTCGCAATAAACATAAATCTAACGACACCTCTCAAGCCAAAATCCATCAAGGCGTTTAGGTTGCAAAGCGTGCCAAACAATTATACATATAAACATACATACTCTCGAAAACATAACCCTCCTTCTGGCGCATTTTAATGTATGATAAAAAAATCTAAGTAAATTTAAATTTAAAAATGACATCCACAGTAGAAACACTAGGAATAAGCACAAGGTTTTACCGGTTATCAGGCTTAGTAAAATAAGTAAATCTTTTAAGGGTCAATGTAAACGCCTTTACAATCAAATCCCAGAAAACGTTCAAAATCTTTTTATAAACAAGTTTAAAAAAGTCGTAAAAGAACGTTTGTGTGCTAAAGCTTACTATAAAGTTAATGATTTTATTAACGATAGAACATCCTGGGAGTAGAATGGCTGCTTGCCAGGCTGCTTTTGTATAATATTGAATGTCTTGACTTACAATTATGTCACTTTATTTTTTTTTATTTTATAAACAAGTTACGATACACTGTATTATATGTAACATATTATTTTAACTTACAATTATTGATTGTTGCATTAGCTTTAAGACATATTATTGTTATTTTCCATATTTTTGGTAAAAGGTGGACCCGTGCTAGTTTCTTACGCCGGTTGTTCTCGCCGGGTTAGTTCCCGAACCGGCGGTAGGCACCGTAGTTTCGACGTTAAGAAAGTGTACTTAAAGTACTTATTTTGAATAAAAAGATTTTGAATATGGGTAAAAATATTGAGAAAGAGAGTTTCTTAACGAAATCGAGAAATGTTTGGTGCAGAATCTAGCGGATGCATCATGACTTGGCAATTCGATCTGTTTTGCCGCCGACACATGGCGTTGCACATCAACACGATGACCTTCTACAACCTTTCATTTAGTCCTCTTCAGTGTCTGTCGCAACAGCAGTACTGTAACAGAGGTCGAAGCACTCTGGGACTGAGAGTGTTGCTAAATGTTATTCTGAGGTGGGCTTAAGATGTTAAGTATGCTCGACGAGTGTGATTTGTGTGTGATTGTGTGAGTGATTTTTTTAGTATTTCTTTTAGGTTCGAAATTCAAGTACAACAGTTTCACTAACTTTTTTTTCTAATGAGAGTCTCTTTACTAATTTGAAAGGAGGCTGGTCCGATAAGTTTCATATGTTTTATTACACGATAATAGTTGTTATGAGAGCTCATTTTAAATCATTGTCTAATTGTTTACAACTTACATCACTACATACAAACACACGAATGTACGAAAGTTTTTTGCTAAAACGTTCCGACTCACAACACTAATTTAAAAAATCTATTTATTAACAATGATGTTTATTTTGTATACTCCATTCGCTGTAAATTAGTACAAAACTTTAAAAATGTCAAAATTTTTACTAAACGTACCAAGTAATTTTGAAGTGGCTTGTGTTTACTCGTAGTTCAGACACAATAGTATGTATCGTACCTTAAACCTAGGTCATCGAACGTTCCATCTACAACTAGGTTCACGGTATTCTCCGCTAATTATAACCGAGTACTAGGCATTCATAAGCTAGAAGGTATCTTGGCCAATCGCATACTTTAATGATTGCATTGCGTCAATTTTCGAAGGGAGAATATTCTCGACCATTCTCTACTCGAAATTTATTTGGGAATGCTTACTCGTATAATACAATTTACAACTAAGAGACCGTCTATTAATCACGTGATTCCCTTTTGATGATACATGTTAATATATAGAACTAGTGACTACCCCCTCCCCTCCCCTCCTGTATCACGTATAATTTTTTAATCGACTTTCAAAAACAAGGAGGTTCTATGCTATATATTACTCGACCGTTAAACATAATAATCGGACGTGACAGCTGTCAGCCGCGTCCGATCAGTTTGTTTTCAGCTTTAAAGTCGAAAGAGTGTCTGTCTGTTACCGCTTCACGCCCAAACTGCTGAACCGATTTCTCTGACATTTGATACGGACATACTTTGAGTTGCAGGTAGGACATAGGACACTTTTTATCCCGGAAATATGTAGGGTTCCCAAACGATACACGAATTTTAGTGAAATGGAGTTACTGGCATCACCTAGTTGCCTACAATACTCGTATAATACACAGATCTAATATCAAAGTGAGCTTAAAATGCTGAGCACATTTCAGTGGTTATCTAGTGTGATATTAAACCGCCTAATGACTTTTATACTTCAGCTACGTATGGAAGTTTAAAATGCATTCGTATGAGAATTTCAAATCGCTGCAATTTTAAGTTCTGCGGAACGGAGAAGTTGAAATAGTACTTGCAGCTTATGTTCTGCCCGAGCGTTACCATTTTATAGTATTCCTATATTTTATACTGCATTTTACATAATATTCTTATTTTTAGTTCGTTTCAGAACATTTGGATTCATAGATATGATGGTATCATACATAAGATGGCAGTATCCTGCCGGCTGCCGGTGACAACATATCTCGAAACTAGTTCGAAATCTATCGCGTGCGACTTGCATAATAGCCCCCATCGGCGGCGTACGGTCACACTTGCGACAGGCGGGCGAGGTCGGTGAGAGGATCGACCTGACCCCTGACCTTACCATCTGGGTCAAGGTCACAGGCCGCTGCCCCCAGCGGAGGTCGTCGGGTTCTGAGATGGATGGGTTCTTAATGGGACTAATGAGTATCTTATCGAGTACTTCTACTGTCTTCTACTGGTCGTTAATCTCGTCCTCGTGAATCTCCCGTAGCGTCTGCCCTTCTATGGAGAAGTGGTCGTTTTGAATCTCTGTGTATCGCTGGTGCTCTGGTAAGAATCGATACTGTCTCTGGTAGCGAGCTAATTCCTGCATTAGCGCCGCTTTCTGCTGCTCGTATTGTCGCTGCTGCTCCAGGAGCGCCCGCGTCTCCGCGTCCAGGTAATTCGGGTTCGGGCTTATGTGAGCCTGGTAGTTTTGATTCTGGTACGCTCGGTTTTGAGGATTTTGGGGGATTACAGCTTGATTTTGTGTCGGGATTTGCGAGCTTTGATATACATGATCCCTGCTGCCCTGGTCATTGTTCTGCTGTTGGTCCTCCTCCTCTGTGCTATCCTGGTGTATGCCGGTCTGATCGCGCCTGTGGAGATGGTTGCGGCGCGCGGGCCCGTCGGAGCGAACGGGCGGGCCGGAGCGGAGTCGGGGGCGGTAGGTGGTGGCGTCCAGGGGGGCGGTGGGGGCGCGGCGGCGGGGAGCGGCAGTGGTGGAGCCGACCAGCGCCGCGTTACGAGTCTGCAACACCAAGCACAGGTGTGGGAAGGGTGCGGGAATGTGGTGATGGGTTCGTGGTGATGTATCATGGGTGATGATGAGTGAGTTTCGCGTTGGAGACTTAAAAGTCTTGAGATAAGGGTTTGTGGTTGATGCAGTAGCGGGAATGGGTGTCTAACGGGGCAGCGCCTATCGCCTTACAATAAACAGGGTGTGATAAATTCAACGTAATTAATACTGTTGCGAAAGGATCGAAATTATATTATTAAAATAATAATAAAACTTTAATAAATAAAAGATAATACAACAGGTAGTAAAATTCGGAAAATGTAGAGAGACAATGTCAGGGTAGTAAAAATGTATAAGTGAAAACTCAGACATTCTTAATTCAAATATAAATATGATTGATTAAAAAAAGTTCGTCAGGTCCGTCACACGAGGTTCTGTTAGCAATCATAGACCTTTTGATAGAATGGGTTGCAACTTGCAGCGAAAATACCATAAGCAATAAAATGCGAACATTTATAATACAATGTATCCTGACGTACGTGTAACATATTTTAAAGTTATTTCACTTAAAAATTTATCTTCTAAATTATTAGCAAAAATAATTTCACTCGAACAATTCGCCTGCCAGTTACGTCTTCATAAAAGATGATCTCGACCGCATTCACAGTAGTACAAAATAGGAAAAATATTGAAAGCGCAGAAATATGAAAATAGAGCAATCACAGTGACCCGACGACCTGACGACCCGCCGACCCGCCGACCCGCCGACCCGGTTACAAATAGATATTTTCATTCAAAAGTGGCCATATTTAATGACTTATTAAAGTATTTTATTCGAAATTCCTACACGGTAATAAGTATTTTTTTTTATATTTGACTTCGTTCGCGTGAAATTGCGAGAGAACACGTAGATATCTGTCTAAGACCGAAAGTAGACTAAGTATTAGTAGTAGACTAGAGTGATATAGTTTTAGAGTTTCAATCAAACACATAATGATAGCCTTAAGAAAATTCTACTAACAAAGTTCTATTTTTGGATATTTTGCAAACAAAAATGTAGCATGTCGTTAATATAATAGTTTTCCTATCGACTACGTTCCTAAGAAGTTTCAGAGTAGGGAACTGAAGCGGCGAGAGCCTACGCTATATTTTAGAAAACTTCATTTTCTACTGAAGTCCCTATTAAGTAATTGAAGTTTACCTGGTTGTTTATTAAGAATTCGATACAGCCGGTACTAGGGTAGCATGAATTACTAGCGATATTATAATTAATTTCTGTCCGTAGAAATTGAGCGTTCGCCTGTTATTATCTTCAAAGCGTTACAACGTCAGAGCACATTATACGCGAACAACGACAATTAACATAATTACACCCTTTGAGTAAGGGGCATCTATAAAGTACGTCACATGTAAAGGGGAGGAGGCGTCGAAGTGTCATATGGTGTGACAAGGGGTGGGGGGTCCTAAGATTTGTCACAAAATTTCAAATTTAGGTCGTTACACTTGGGAAGGGGGGAATCTCAGGTATGTGTACGCCTGTGACAAGGAAGGAAGGGTACAAAAATTATGTAATTTATGTGACATACTTTATGCCCTTAATAGGTATAGTTGATGACAAAATATCATATTTAGGCATTACTGCGCTAGCAATAACGCTTAAGAGTGATAAACAACAGTCTTACGTACAGCAAGTACCTCTCTGGAGATCAGTTGTTAATTTCAGTTTTAGATAAATAATCACAGACACAACAAATGAATAAACTGAAATCATTGAAGCTTCGATATTATTTAGAAATATAAATATCGTATTCTCATAAAAATATTAAAAATTTAGTTTATTTTTTATCACTTATCAGGTATAGAAACTCTACACAATTGAATTTTCTCGAGAAGTTAATAAAATTCAGTATAATATAAATATAAAAGCACCAACATCGCTTGAATTGACGCTCAAAAGTAAAATATTCTCGATCGCTTCAGAGCCAACTCGAGTTGGGTATAGTGTGTAACAGACCTAACATGTAAGTTATAGTGTGCGCTGTCATAATTACAATTTACAAGTCACGACCAAAATGTGGGATCTCTTTGTTGTCGATGATGTTATGTTGCTCAACAGCAATACAGCAACAGGTTGACTTGTGTCAAAGACGGGACGAGACGCACCGCGAATATGTAATATATGAATAAAATAATATAAGAAAAGTTGAACCAGATACAGATCGTGGGTCTAAGTAATTTGGTCGTCTTATATCAAACTCAGCCAAAAGATCGACTAACGTGGAATTGACATATTCCGACAAAGCGATAGAGGTTCTTCAACTGTGCTATGTTTTAATTCCTCCCATGTACATTGCATACCCTATAAACAGATGAAATTTGAATCTCTTGCATCGAGAAATTTTCAAACGATACCGTAAATTTGAAACTAGTGGCAAAACTTCAAGAACTCTTGAGTGCAATTTCGATGGAAACTGTACCGTTAGAATTTCAAAATAACTCCTGTCCAATTCTGAATTCCTGGTACCGAATATCGATATTCGAAAAGTTTCGTGGAATTTCTCTACTATCGGATTTTATTCAGATGATAAAACAAAATAAAAAAGTTTTCAAACGCACATATTAGCGCGGTACACACCGCTACTGTACATCCTCCTCACAGATTGTCCATCAGATAAAAAAGTATCAGGTATAGTATATCCTAGTCATCCCAAAAGAGAAAAAACTCAAGAGTAAAAAGTCTTCACGTTAAAATGTAAAATTACAAAAGGATTTTTTTTATAGTTATCCAGTAATTTCAACTATTTCTATTGCTTTAAACTAAATCGCCGAAGGACTTTAGCAACCCGGTTCTTTTTGTGCACAAAGCGCAGCTGTTAGAAGCAGAACTTGGCGAGCACAACTTAAGCTGGTATCTGGCGGACACAAGTTTTAACTAGTGTCTATTAGAGCCAGACTAGAATTCTCATTGTACAGTCAGCTATTACGTAAGAGATTTTTACTTTGCAACCACGAAAATATTTTGTTTTACAATTGACATAAGTAATATGTACAATATTTGTAATGATAATAAAGATATTTCCAATTGTAGCTTAAATGTGTTTATAAGTGATCTAGTCAAGGACTCTAGGATCTAAACTGTGTTATAGTAAGCTTATGATAAGCCAATAAGCCAACTCTTTTTGTTATTTCTAGTTTACCGACTTCCAAAAACGAGGAGGTTATATATTCGGATGTGGATATATATTTTTTTATGTATGTTCAATCATAGCTCCGCCGTTTGTGAACCGATTTTCAAAATTCGTTCGTTCCGAATAGGTCCCATGTTGACCATGATGGTGGCTGATGATGGCATGAGTAATTAAGGGAACTCCTCGAAATTTGTATCGAAATATATGGGTGTGTTTCTTTGAATATTTTTAATATTAAAATATAGAATGTTCACAATGTGACAGTACTAAATAAATAAAAAAATAACAAGTTTTATATCACGCTCGAGCGGTAAGAGTATTCTGTTCTTAAATCTATATGTACAGTGATAGTTTTGAGGTCGGTTTCGACCACGGCGAGTACTGTCATATCTAATTTGGTGTATGTACAGAAGCAAATTTTTCAGCAAGCCAGTGAGTATGACAAAAGCGTGTGGGGTAAATACCAGCTGACACACAACGATGTTACGTCTGTTCAAAGTGATTTAGGACACTATTTCTAAAACGGTCTGCTTGCTTAAGGACATTGTGTTATCGCATTATCAACACTGAGTGATTTTTGCAAGTATTCCGTTTTTGTACTATCAAGTAAGTTGATGTGGAGTCAGATTGCGGATCTCAGAAAGTCTGTTGCGTTATGTCAAACCCACCCGCAGATCACGACGAAGCGGCATGCTTTGTTGTCGTGGTGGACACAACACTGGGTTCTCTGATCGCTAGAGCTTTATCATCGTTGTCTGTCTCAAAGCTTGATAAAGTAAAGTGGGTTACCTGCGGCGAAACCCCCAGCATCTTGAGGGAGGGGGGTACGTTAGCGAGGGCGGCGGGGGGGAGGGTCACGTGGCCGAAGTCCACCGTAAACGCCTCGCACCACACGCCGAAGTGGCCGATGTCGAACACCGTCAGCTCCTACAGAGTGAGAAAGAGGGGGAGTCAGTAGAGTTGCGGCGGTTCCTGCGATAAGCGCCAATTTTCGCATCACGCTAAAACAAAAAAACGGGGTTGGCCCACCACACATTCCCACCACTGCATCTCCTGTGTCGCCCGGATCGACAGCGGTATCCAACCACGAAAACCCTTTGATCTCAGGGAGTCCGAGCGGCATGCTACAGCTATCTTAGGACCCGCAAGTTAATCAAAAGAATATAAGAGGAGTAGAAAGTATTCAATTTCCTCCCCATACAAAGCGGGAGACAGCACAAACTTACAATGACCGGAATTCAAAAAACTTAAGGAGAATCATCACTAGAATAAAAATATTTTTATATTTGTGACTAACTAAGTTAGTGTTGTAATTTATTGTGTTAGACCGAAGCTGTTATGATTAATAAAAATTTTTTTATTCATGAGAACAACATCTCAAAAATTTTTGATCTCGCTCTTGTTATTAAGCCTTGACTATTAATACCGGCTGTAATGTCTAATAATATCCATAATTATTTTTCTAACTGACGCTGCTATATATCCGGTCAAGCTGGCGAGGTTCATCACCTGGTTGTCTGACAAGTAAGATGATCCATGCGTCGGATGAGATTAAAGGAAGAAAGAGTGCTCTAATGTACTGCACAAATTTAGGAACTGTTGTGTCCCTTATACCATATTTGCTATGAAAGTAACAGCGCTTAAAGCGAAAAAATAATTTGTGATTCGTATGGACAAACTCATGTCGCTAGGCGCTTGCCCATACAAATCATAAACATTTTCTTTCGTTTTCACAGTAAACTCTATATAAGGGGCATATACAAGCCGTAAAGTTTTGTCACTTTTGTAAAACCCGGTATAAAATGAAATGGGTACATATGCCCGAAATAAATGGTAAAATAAAATAAAATAAATAAAATGAAACCTGTGTAACAATTTTTAATGAACCCGGTCACCATCTCCGAACCCGAAAGAGTACTTAAATTATCTGAATCCACTGACCCCAGGCAGCGTAAGCACGATGGTCTTCCTGTCGTATCGTCTGAGCGGCGCCTCCTTGCCGTTCTCGTCGGGGATACGGATGCCGGCCGGGGACGGCTTCTCCCCGCGGCCTACCCAGAACTTCGCGTCTGAAAGGAAGAAGAACTTTTAGAAGGGAAAAGAGCCGTGCATTACACCGCATGCTTCAGCACGAATAGATCGGACATCTAGATTGGAGAAATTTCGTCGGAGGACTTTACTATATTGCATCGTTTCTGATGTTACAAGTGTCCATAAGCGGTGGCAGTTGCTTCCCATCAGGTGAGCTGTATGCGAGTGTGTCCGTTGCGCCCTTGTTGTGAAAACAATAAAGTAAGTCGGGAAGATGTGAACTGTTAGAAGAGTATTTGGTTGTATTTTTACGTCGAGTTATCAGAAGTTAGAGTGATTTCAGGTAAGAAAAATCGGGAAAGTGAGAAAAATAAAGATGCCTTCGCATCTGCAAAATGTGATTTGGTAGAAGAAATATTAAGAAGTACCTATGTTTCGAATCTGGAGGTATTCGTCATAGCCAGGGCATCGAGATCCCGTCTACCAGAAACTCGAAAACCTGCTTTTTCGAGTTTAACAAACACCCGAAAACCCGGGCTTTGATAATTAGGTCCGGGTTTCGATGCCCTAGTTGTAGTCTAAGCAGAACATAGAGCCTTTGTATTTGTACGTAATTTAAAGAACATAATTGAACGCACGGTCTGTAAAAGCTTGAAACTAGCTGTTGTCCGCAATGCTTGAATGTTTTTAAATTATCCCATTTACATAACACTTTCTGATTACTGCTCCTATTGGTCGTAGCGTGATGTTATATATCCTATAGCCTTCCTCGATAAATGGATAATCCGACACAAAAAGAATTCTTCAATTCCGGCCACTAGTTTCTGAGATTATTCAGCTTTATATTAGATGCGGCGCGTTAGGTACTGAAAAT
Organism: Cyclargus thomasi; assembly: GCA_026546445.1. Classification (NCBI taxonomy): domain Eukaryota; kingdom Metazoa; phylum Arthropoda; class Insecta; order Lepidoptera; family Lycaenidae; genus Cyclargus; species Cyclargus thomasi. Next base: position 41,017 of record JAOTAV010007111.1, on the reverse strand, counting down.
GTGTGATCACCATTAATTAACGTAAAATGAACCGAAATTTATTTCTAAATAGTATAATGGCGTAAAATTTCGTCATGATTAATGACGTCACTCCCCCACGACGACACTCATAAGGATATTACGAGGATAATCTCTCCCCCTCCCGTCCCCCCCTCTCAATCTCACGCTCCGGCGCCGTCGTGTAATAAGCTATTGTGTAATATCGCGGGAAGCGGTTGTGACGTCACTTATCGCGTGCGCCGCCATCTTGGTTCGCGGATATAGCCGATGTGAGCGTGTGACGTTGATATGAAAAATTTGGTGACAAAAATTTGTTGCTCTTGAAGAGAATCTGAGCTGAGATTTTAGTCTTAGTGGATGTAATTTTGTATGTTTTATGTTTATCGAATATTGTAAGGTCGAGATTTTGCGTTTGTCTGTCCGTCTATCTGCAGGCTATATCTCAGGAAAGGTTATAGCTATAGAGATTTCATTTTCAAAGATTACGTTATACTAGTAGAAAATACTGAGTAAGCCTTATTTCATCACGAAACTTTAGCATTTACGTGATTATTATGTAGAAATTTATAAAAATAACAAGTGAAAATATAATTATCGTGTCATGTACATAATGTTTGTTTAATTTTTATCAAAATACAGCAACAAAGATCAACATTCTAAAGTACTCAATAAACAGACGTACAAGACAGTCGGTACTCGACCCGCAGCTGCGGATTTTAACACTTAGCTGCATACGATGGGGTCTGGTGCGAGTGACAGCGGAGAGCGGGAGGCGGGATAGGGCGTGGTGAGAGTGTCAACGGAGATGTGAAGCTTTTAATGGATAGTTCAAACTACAGTACAACGATGCTTTAGAACAATTTCAATTTTGTAGTGAGATAATGTAGTAAAGATTTTTTGTATATCAAGAATAACAATAAATTCAATAAAATGGTAGTGGTACATGAAATATATAAACTTTAATATTTTAAGGTTGATCCGCTAGATGCCTGGTAAGTTCAGTCTTACTACGATCACGATCCGCTGCATTTTTTTCGTTATTCTATAATAAAGCATCAGCAAAATATGAATGCTTCGATTGTATTACAATGTGTTTTGATGTATTTAGCAAAGTATGCTATCTTAATGGAGCGTTTCAATTAAGCCACTCGTACTCGTGCTAGCGCTGTCACGAATATTGCCCTCACTTAGTTAACTTATATCCCGCTATAAAACGCCTATTTTTTTAATAATTTAATAATGAGTAAATCATAATGTCCATATTTCATCCACGTTCGACGAAGGTTGTCGGAGATCCTAGACTTGGCTATGCTTTCGGCATGACACAAGTGTTCTCTAGCTTTCTAGCGCTGAACACTTCCTTTCTTTCTTCCAATCGTAAACGTATCGGTATATGTGGCTTCATTGAAACCGGCCACCGTCACTGAAACCTATGTGGGAGGTTATTAATAAAATCTTAAGGCTGGTAGCAATTTTTGAGTTGGTATTTGAGGCAAGCTGAAACCTTGTCATGTATCTTTCCTATTAAACCCCAATACGGCACTGCAGACCTGACTGGTGAGAAGCAGGGCTAAAAAAAAGTAAAAAAAGGGTTTTTTTTCCAAAAACATATTTCGGGATCTAATTGTTTAGTGATGAAAAATCCTGTATTAAAATTTCAAAACGCCACAAATATATTTTTTTTGAATGCAAGCAATTTTCGCAAACAATTTTTGCGCCTGGCATTGTTAACCACCATTAAATGATAGGCTTATCATTTTTTCTATTTTTTAAATATTTAACTACAACAGATAAAAAATTACATATTATTATTGTCTAAAATTTATTTTTGGAATATTTTTTTTACTATACTTAAAATGTAGGGTAGGCCCCGCTTCTCATCAGCCAGGTCTGCAGTGCCGTATTGGATTGTAGTAGAAGAGTTTCAGTTTGCCTCAAAATATACCTACTCAAAATTTGCTATTAGCTTTTAGATTTTATAACTAACTTTCCACATAAGTTTCAGTGACGGTGGCCGCTTTCAATGAAGCCACGTCGACCGATACGCATGAGTAATAGACAAGAACACTCTGTTTTCCTTAACTCTCATAATCGGCCACAAATTTTTTGGAAATAACATGTTTTAACGCGAAATTCGAGTCAAAAACCATGACCTCCGAGTTAAAAGCCACGTTGTATCACTAGAACGGAGTCGTTAACCTGGCTAACAGAACTAAATTAAGCGTCCGGGGCCTAGTAGGTAAGCCTTTGGCTTGCAGGTTCAAACCCGGGTGGAGGCGTGTACCAATGAGACATTTTCCAATCTCAAGTACATAATACGGATGCTCATTGCCGTGGGAAAGCCATGCTTCGGTACAAATGGGCTGTTTCGACCGGAGTAATACCATGGCTTCACAGTTTCGTCCAGTGGGTAAGTTTACCGGTAGCCCAACTTCCATAATCCCCTATTGCCAACTGGCGACTCTTCGGATGTTACGAGTGTCAATGGGCAGCGGCAGTTGCTTTCCATGAGGTAACCCGTCTGCTCGCTTAGTATCATAAAATATCGCCCCCTAAATAACATAAAAAATGTAGGGTGTAAATGACACATAGGCTATATTATCATCGTTTTTGCCACGCTCGTTACAATACCTTCACATTACGAGGTTACGTAACGTTTAAAATCTTTTCCTCATTTCTGTGGTTGTGAGTTTGATCGATCTCTCGTCGAGACAAAACCTTTCCTATTGTTGTTATGCAAAGTCCATGCAACTGTGAAGTGGAAAATTATGCACTGAAGTTGTAAGATTTTATTCCATACTTAAGTAGAGGGTGCTCGCCATTCAGTTGCACCAAAATTAGTTTGACGCGTGGGAAACGTTCATTTTTCCGGTATGTAAACTAAACTATGTTCCCCGGGACTTAAAATATGTGAAAAGGTAACAGACAGACCAACTTTCACATTTATAATATTAGTATACATAATGGATGACAATGCCTATCTGCAATCTCTTAACGCTCAATAGCAAAACTGATTTTATAGTTTAATACTCGTATTCAGATACCTTAAGTTTGTGAAATAAATAAATATAGGACAACTTTAACGATTTGAATTATTGTACAATCAGAAAAGTTGAAACAGATACAGATCTACTCAGCCTACATTTCACGACTTATATGGAATTGACATATACCGACCAAACGATGTAGGTCCGTCAACTGGCTTTCTTTCAATTTCCCCCATTATACATGTTAAGTTTACGAATTAAAAAAAAAGTATGATTTTAAGAAGATATTGCCATATCATATAATGAATGTACAAATCAGGGGTCGGAACCGGTTTTGAAAAACCGGTTATTATCGATCTTAAACCGTTCTTAAATTCCGTTCTTTAATTAACCGGTTAATAGAAAGAACAGTTCAAGAAAAAACGAAATCATTGTGGTTAACGGTTTTCATAAAGAACGAAAATTTTTCGTTCTTTTTAATCGTTATTAGGAACAAAATTAACCGGTTTCCGACCCCTGGTACAAATTATTATAAAGTAACAACATACAAATTGGGCACCTTATCCGTCGTACGGTCGCATATCAAATATTATAATCAAACTATCCGATTCTATTTCTATACTGAACATTCGTAACTATGAGAGCTATATAATGTATGTCGGTCCTGTTCAATATTTAAGCGGGTCCCTTTTTTGGTTTGTTTACTTCAATGTAAACGCGGCGAGGGTATTATCCCACAGACCTTCGTCAGCTCGGTGTGGGTAAGTAGATGTAACTAGTGAGAAATACTAACATGTTGTTGGGTCAGTTTACTAAATATCTCTCTAATAAAAACATTTCTTAAGTAATTAAGGCGCAAGTGAGAAAACGAGCCATCTGATGCGACACAACTGCCGTCACCCATACACTTGTAACAACAAAATCGTTGTAAGTACTTTTTCGGTGTTTTCATAAATAGATAGGCCACAGGAACAGGGAATGAGGTTGAATGAAGTTAGACCTCCTTTAAAGTCACTCATTGAACGAAACTCTGTTTCACATGACTCAATCGATGGTTGCATGATGAGGCTGATTTAAGACCTACGTCAATCATACTGACAGCGAAATGTATGAAGTACCAGCGCAGACTGCTACGCGTTACTCGAAAACGCTACTTAGAATTACATACATCTCGGGCGCTGATAGTACGCAGCGTGAGACTAAAACCAGCCTAACTACAGATTAAACTCAGTTGTGCGCGCAGCTCTATATGTGCGTGCGCTAATGAATACACAACTTACATTCATTTGGCAGTGCCTTGGCTCACCCACACATAGGGCCGCGCGCAAAACTATGTTTAACTATTTATTTATTGATTTGTAATTCTCACCTGGCGCTTCCCCGTCGTAGGAGAAGTTGGGCACGAGCAGCGTTTGTGCGTCGACGACGACGATAGGGTCGGAGTGTACCGCGTGCACGCCGCGCAGCGCCCCCACGCGCGCCGGACGCGGGTACTCCGTGTCGCGGGGAATGTCAACCGACCCGAAGTTGACCTGGGGAGATGAGTGACATTTTATTGCCTGATCATGTTTACTATTTTTATAGCGGCTGTACGCTCTCGCCGAGAGCCCTCGGGCGAGATTCTCGCCAGAGGCGATGACAGGCGAAACGAGGTGGGTACATCCATTTACACTCTCGCACTTTGGGCGGTCTTGCTGTGTCTCGGCGAGAGTGTACAGCCGCCATTAGACTATGATATCTAAGCTCGATAAACTAGCCTCGTATATCGAGAGCATAACAGACATTAATTAACAATCAAGACGTTGTTAAAATCCACTCTTTTTTTAATGATATTTAGGGGGCAAGCGAGCAAACGAGTAACCTGATGGAAAACAACTGGCGTCGCCTATGGACACTCGCGACATCCGAAGAGTCGCAAGTGCGTTGCCGGTCTCTTTGAGGGAATAGGGAATGGGAATAGGGACAAGGGATTAGGGAAGTTGGGCCACCGATAACTCACTCACTGAACGAAACACAGCACAACACCGTTTCACGCCAGTTTTTTGTGACTCGTGCTAAAACCTGAGCAAACATCTGCAATCGCTTAAACCGCAGTAGCTGATGTGTCAGCAGGTCGTAGCACGTGTGAGTGTTCATTTACATACGTACAGCAGCTGGAGCCAGTCGATTAAAGCGTGTCCACATACAGTGAGTAGATGCTGAACTTGCTTACAACGATTTTCCATCTGTTACTTCCACGTAAAAATCGGTAAAAAGACTTCGATAAATTAAATGTTTAGAATCTCGCGAAAAAATGTAAAGTCTAATCATTTGATAGCTAAACCAAAAAAGTTTTCCGGAATTTAAAAATTAGCTTTATAGATTTCGTAATGTTTCTTTTCGAAATTTCACTTTGCCCCCTCGTGACTCTGCCGCATTTGCTGTCGTATTAGCCAAATGGCTGCACAATACAGTTTTTCGAGAGTAAGTTCTGATGACGACCTCAGTGGCGCAGTGGTTGAGCTTTGGTAGCTCACGCCGGGGGTTCGAATCCCGCCAACGGAACAAAAAAAAAGTTTTTCATGTTCCTGGGTCATGTATGGACATTAAATATGTGTTTTATATAATAAAAATCTTAAATATATGTATAGTATAAAAGTATTAAATATATTTCCGTTGTCTGGCACCTGTAATACAAGTCCTTCAGGTACTTAGCACGGGGCCAGATTGACTCGGTGTGAAGCGTCCATAGATATTTTTATTATTATTACTTCGTTCTAGCTCATTGGACTAAAAAATAATCTACTAACAAATTAAACTAGACAGACTTATCAAAAAATATATTTTGTCACAACCACTTTTTAAATCTAGTAAAGTCACGTTAAATTAATAACAATCAACAGTATTAATCGATTTCTACTAGGCCAGTTGTATTGTCTCCAGCTAGTGTATCAATGTTAGTCACCTTTAGTTTATAGTCCAACCTGTCAACTCAGCATTGCTCACTCGGTAGTACACTTTACAGTTGCAAACGTATGGTGTGCACCTCACTTGATACTTATTGCTACAGTAGTATAGATTGTTCGACTCAGTTGTACACATGTTACAAGCGCACGCACACATAGGTTGGCGTGCGCTTGTAAATATATAACTTTAATTAATGCGGCAGGCGTCGCCGTCCTAGTAAACAAAGTTCACATAGAGCCGAGCGCACAACTGAGTTGAGCTATCTGTAAGGTTGACATGCAACACACGTAGTTGGCACGCGGACGTACACACAGTATACAGTATGAGGGCAGTGTGGTTGTTCAATGCCGGTCGATCTCACAAACTGTGTATAGTCCCGGATTCAACGACATAATTCTGTCTGTCTGTCACCTGTTACCAAGCCATAAATTGCTTTATTTTGCAACTAATTGTGAAGATAAAGGACACGAAACAGCTAGTTTTTATTCCCCTAAATTGTAAAAGTTTCTGGCAACGTCTAGTAAGTAGCTTATACTAATGTCATAAAGATACGTGTATGTAAGTAAATTTGTGACGGGTAATCTTCGACGAAAATTCTTCGACGCTCGACGATCTTTAAAAGCTACACATTCTAAAATGGCTTTAGGCAATATTTTGTTTTGAAATAAATAAGTTAGTAGACACCGACAATATGGCAGCTCATGACAGCCCAGTCTATTGTATAAAAATAAGACGGCTTTTCGTTCCTGACGCTATAGCTCCATAACGCACGAACCGATTTCAACGGTTGTGCATTCGTTGGAAAGGTCTCGGGCTCCATGAAAAATTTCTAGAGGAAAGTTATCACGGGGACGGATTCGCGGGCAACAGCTAGTAATTTATACAAAACTTGTTATTATATGGGGGTAATCATAAATTATTGAGTATATTATTTTGTGCTTTTCACATGAAAAATACGTGCTATTTTATAACATCTGTTATGAATAGAATACGTAACTCGCGTTCTGTATCTCAAATGATCTATAATACGTGTAATTATATTGTAGAAAAGAAAATGCTTTCGTTTCCAACACGCGAAGACAAAACGACATTAAAATATAACAGTCACATAATAATCTGTTCAACAGAATTACCTTTTAGAGTTTCGGGCGAAGCCTCTGAATGCCCGGAATAAATTGCGAACGATATTTCATAGAGACCATAGAAATGTCCGGTTGTGAGACGATATAAATAACGTCCGATAGCCGGACTCCTTCGCGGGCGAAATGTTATCTCTTAATGTCATACTCGTTAAGCTTCGCGTTTTCATAAAGATTTGTATTTTGCCGTTTTGTATACATTCTGTAAAAACATGAATAAGTGTTCCATAATATGCAGATTGTACGAGACTGTTATGTTATTTATTAAACTATAGTCATCTTTAGTGATGTACGCGTCTTTCCAAAAGTTATTGAATATTCTGTTACGCCTGAGTAGGTCTGTTGTAAAAACAATTTAAATGTACTGTGTTTATTTTGTATATGACTGATTGATGCAAAAATAAACCAACATAAAATAAAATGTAGTACTGAAATATTGACACATTGACTTTTTTTTATCTATGGACGCTTCACACCACGTCAGTCTGGCCTCGTGGTAAGTACCTTGTAGTAGGACTTGTGTTACAGGTACCAGACAACGGAAATATATTTAATACTTTCATACTATACACATATTTAATATTTTTATTATATGATACAAATATTTAATACACATCCACGACCCAGGAATTCTGAAAAACTTTCGTTCCATCAGCGGGATTCGAACCCGCGAACCCCCGCGTGAGCTACCAAGGTGCTCAACCACTGCGCCACAGAGGTCGTCAGGTGTTTAAATCATCTGTGGTATGACCGAAGGCAGCACAATGCTTCTAGAATGTGTTCGACAGTAATTTTCCTCCGAATTCATCAGATGTTGTGTCTCAGACGATTGACTCCACGGCGACGTCAGCGAAAGTCAATGTTGACTTTCTCGTCGGCTCGTCGCGTCACTCGTCGTCTCTCGTCGTCAGTCGCACGAAATAAATTATCTCGACGAATCATTTGTCTCTATCACGTTGATGGATATAAAGCGGGCGAGTTTCTTACGTGACATGAGTGACCTTCGGAATTGAGTCGCGATTCTCGTATCTTTCGAGACACGAGAATCACAAATCTTAGTAAACGCGAAACGCGTTTACGATCGAAAAAACCTCGCACGTTTTCATATGGTATATGACGGGCGTACGACTATTTCTAATCATAATTTTACTCTGTGACCGTTGACCTCAGCAGTCGATGCAGCAGCTGATCGCTTTAACACAGATCAGTAACCTCACAGCTGACAACAAACACTCACAGCATAATCGTCGCACCACACGCTGAACCAGGCGAAGTCCTTGAGCGTGTTTCCGTCGGGAAGGGACAGCGTGACCCCCTCCCCCCGGTACTTGCGCAGGGGGGCCGCCGACCCCCTCTCGTCGCGCAGCTTCACCGCCCCCTTCGCGTCCACCTTCTTGGACGAGCCCACGTAGAAGTACGCCGCTGAGGAAGGACAGTGTTGTTAGCACGAGAGTGTGAGAGAGTAATCAGTACAAAGAGATATGAAAAGGAGTACTTAAAGTAAAGACAAGACTTCTATAGAAAAATTCTATAACTCAATAATGCCTACAAAAAAGTCTGCGATAGTATAAACCTTACATTTATATTTTAGCAATTATAACCTACTTTACCATAGAATAGTAGTAAGTATTAAAATTATTAGCCTATGTTTATTGCTCATATTATCGTCAAATACAATAAGGAGTGCATCAAAGTCGTGTTTGACATCAAGGTTTGTCAAACACGACCATTTACAACATTAATATCTAAAATGCAATTTCAGTTTATGGCGTAAGATTGAAAATGCATCATCACCTTTGCGGAATGTTAGTTCCCGCCGTGTAGAACCCCCATTATGAAAATGTTGTCCACGCATTATTAAGCTAGGCGCACACTGGTATGGGACCAACGCGCAGCGAACTGCACTTCTACTATTGTCATCATAACCGTTCCACACTATACTGAACATTGCCTTCTTTAAAACACTCGAAAAAGTGTAAACCGACGAAGAGTCGATCGAAGCTCCAACGTTTTATGTCTGAGACGTTGAAATGAAATATTTGACGGCACGTCATATATTTTATTGGAGTATCATAGTGAAGAAGGAGGTCGTAATATTTTACGAGGGATTCATACTCGACGTAGGAGGTGGAGCGGATCACATCCGACAATGTAACTCGGCCACTTGAGCTACATTATAAATGTCGAAGTGCTTCAGACTATAAAATACTTGAAACTTTCAGCAATTATGACTTAAGTCATAAATGTTAAAATGTTATCCTATTACAACTGCTGTTGCTGTAGCTGTGGCCCGCGACTCTGTCCGCGAGAAACTTTATTAATTATCCCGGTTTTTGTGATGTTTTTAAATTGAAAAATTGACTTACCAACACTAAAAGAATTTTTGATTCCGGACAGTAGTTCATGAGATTAGTGCGTTCAAACAGACTCTTCAGCTTTATTTTATTAGTATAGAGATTTGTTTGGATGTTTTTGGGTCAATGCTGCCGCATAATAAAACAGATCTTGTTGTATAATTAGGCAGGGTATAAGGTGACGTAGATTATAGGATTCTATATAATTTTATTGCATGTGCAATGCGCATGTTCATCGGAGAATATGGACGAAAGAATTTTTAATCATTCTATCGGATTTCACAATTTCCCGATAGTTCTGAAAATATGTAAACTATTTCAAAATTAGTTTTTCTGGCATCCAGAAAATGTTTTTCTCTGATATACATATATAACAATATCCAGCGCCTCACGTCGACCAATACAAAATATTTACTTTTAATTTGGGAAACAGATTTTATATATTCATTCATGATAACATTTTGTTGTTACACTATTTTCAAAAGTTCTTTAGGTATTCTCATAATATAAGAATCTAGTATAATACAACTTCCCGTTCGTTTATCATATTTATAACAGAAAAACAAAGCGTCATTAAAATAAAAATGTCTTATATTTTTTGACAGATTGCGGAACATACTCATACAAATAAAAAGCGCTTACTGCGCTCCTACTTTCACAATGATCTCTATATTGCGATGGGTACATACACAGCCTAAAGTTTCATCATTTACTGTTACATTCTGTATATCGAACACCCGTCCTACCGTGTTCTAATATTGCAAATCGGTCTCGTAGATCTGTTGTTGAAACGATTTCGTCCACTTATAAAGATGACTTTCTCTCGGCAGCGGGCATAGAATTTGTGATGGATTATAACAGTGGCCATTAATCATCAGCAGCCCCAAACCGGTTAGATATACTTTCGAAAATATATTTTAAGATGTAGATTAAGAGTCGATTCGATAGATCATACATCAGCCGCGGTACGATAAGTTGCTGAGAGAGCTTTCACATGGCACGGCGAACGTGCGGCGAACATGTCATTTGATTGGAATATGTCAAATCGACTAGGTTTGACATGACCAAATTACTTAGATCCACCATCTGTATCTGCTTCAACTTCTCTGATTGTAAATGGAGGAATCGAGCGAGCATCGAAGATAACTCAAAAACTATTACGCCTCACCGCCTACTATGTTGAAAAACATTGCATACTAATAATGGTAGACCTCGGGGAAGGGCACAGGATACCTTCGAATACAATAAAATGTACGGTTACCGCAAAAAAAACCGTCTCAGCACGAACGGAATCGCGGGATTTTGTTGTGTAGAGATAATTCACCCACATACATACAGAGTATAGATCAGTCAGCGGCGGTGCGTTTGATGTGTTTCGTGGAAAGCGCGGTCGATGACCCCGCCGTGTGAAAGTAGTAATGTCTTTTATATGGTAATCTCGAGCAGGTTCCTATGGACTTATGCGTGCCTGGTGCAACATGTTTGCATAAACAACAAATAAAGTTAGTTAACTTAATGTGAAAAGGTTTTTTATTATATTTTGGGGGCAAGCGAGCAGACGGGTTACCTAATGGAAAGCAACTGCCGTGGCCCATGGAGACTCGCGACATACGAAGAGTCGCAAGTGCATTGCCGACCTTTGTGGGAGAATAGGGAATGGGAATAGTGATAGGGAAAGTTGGGCCACCGGTAAACTCGCTCACTGAACGAAACACAGCACAACGCCGTTTCACGCCAGTTTTCTGTGAGGCCGTGGTATCACTCCGGTCGAGCTGCCCCATTCGTGCCGAAGCATGGCTTTTCCACGGTAAGTGGAGAAGAGTAGTGAAATGAATTTTTGCTAAAACACTTTGTGCCGGGTCTTTATATTTTTTTAAATGTTTATATAAGTTTTTAGGGATATTAGATACCGCAGTGTCCATACTGCGCGGTTCGGTTCTATTAAAATGGCTTACTTAATAGTAGGTATACATATACTTTGATCATATATTTCGGGTATATTATAAATGATCCCCCCTTCTCATAAATACAAGTAATTAACTCACTAGCTATCTTCTACTTACCAACCCATCGCTCCCGGTCCAGCCACGTCAGGTTATCAGCTTGGGTATCATAGTATCCCAGCTTGACATAGTGGTTGTCAGTCAGCTGCTCAATCTGCGTCAGAGCTATCCTGTCACCTTGGGATGAGAACGCTACCAGACCCTGAGAAGAGAGAGATCTTTCAATTTCCTGTACTGATAAAAATTCGTAGTTCTGTTACTGTTTTCTATTAGCGTCCTATAATGTCTCACTATTGGGCGTTTACCAGCAGTATGTAGAAACCACCACCGGACTGAACCTGGCTGTATATGCTGGCAATTATTCCTTTTTTGGCAACGTGTGTGCTGTGCGTATTTACATTCCACCCAGGGAATAAAAATAAGTAGGGTCAAGCAGCACGAGCGTAATTTTGTGAGTCGCAGAATTTCGGTTTACGTAAATTCTGCTGCAATTAGTGTCATTAAAAATACTAACTTCCTACTAGTACCTTATAATCTGAGATCTGATTACAAATTTTAAATAGGTATTTGAGGCAAGCTGAAACCTTGTCATATAACTCTCCTATTACACCCCAATACGGCACTGCAGATCTGGCTGATGAGAAGCGGGGTCTACTCTACATTTTAACTAAAGTTTATATGTAGTAACTAAATATTTAAAGAATAAAGAAAATGATAAGCCAAATGATTTAGTGGGAATTTTAACATTGCCAGGCACGTGTGAATAGTTTGCGAAAATTGCTTGCAAACTATAAAAAATGTATTTGTAGCAACTTAAAATTTTTATACAGGATTTTTCATCTCTAATAATCAGATTCCGAATTATATTATAGGAAAATTCCTTTTTTTTAGCCCCGCTTTTCACCAGCCCCCCTAGACAAATGGCAAGCGATTAAAGTTTACGGTAATCGATTCGATAGTTTTGTATGAAATTGACATATTCCAACTCGACTAGATCACGTGACGGTAATAGCTAGAGCCTTGAAATTTTAACATATGATGTATTTCTATTGCTGCTACAACAACAAATACTAAAAACAAAATAAATCAAATATTTACGAAAGGCTCTCACACTACAAACGTGTTTTTTTTAATAAGTTTCTTCTTCATGGTACTGGATGGCACTGCAGTACGTATATATCGCACTATCACTAGTTATATCTGTTTAACTTCCAAAACCACGTTACATTAACTTTCTGCTCTTTAGTACTGGTACGGAACTCTTCGTGCCCAAGTCCAACTCGTACTTGGCCGGTTTTTAAAGTGAAGTTTAATATGAAAAATAATTTACGCGACTAGAATTCTGCGACTCAAGACTAACAATATTACGATCGTTTGGCTTCACCCTTAATCAGCACCCTTTTCCTGCCCGTAGATGGAAAAACCTCCAAACAACCTCACTTGCAACATTCTGCAATATTTTCGTTAGCAGCAGTTACGTGCACGTAATAAGACACTCACCGACACGCCGAGGAAGGACGTGGAGTTTATTGCTTCGTAAATGTCGTCTGCAATTTTCTTGTTCGTGTACGTGAAATTCTTCAGGCTCTGGCCGCTTTTTTGCAACTTCTCCATCGTTTTGTTGAACGCTGAAATAAGACGGAAAAATTAAAAATGTGATATTATACAATCTGCTTTAAAGTCTAAGGGTCTGTTTCACCGCTTACTGATAGAGTTTTTCATAGGCTATACGTGTCCCACACGTACCGGTAAGCAATGGAACAGGCCCTTATAGTAATATTTAATCGATGTAACCGATTTCACAGTAATAAAACTTATTTTTAATGCACCAATTCCACTTTATTAATTAATCGTTTACGATATTTTTATTTTACACGGCATGTTTCGATTTAATCAGAGTGCCGAGTGCGAGTTTTTATTTGACATTCAATCGTGAGCGCGCTTCGCGTTTATATAGGGTTTAATATGGGATTTGTTCAGCGCCATCTAGCGATGCTCACGGTCACATCATGTACAAATCCCATACAAAAATCCTAGTAAACGTGCGGAAGTAGTGCATGAAAAACAATTTTTATTACTGTAAAACATGAATTTCCATCTAAAAGTTACAGTATTACGTCAATATGATGTACGACCATTATTATAAATCTCAAATATTTTTTTTGAAAACTTCAAAAAGCAAAATTAGAAAGCTATGAAAAAATCGAGTTCATATTCTATGGCCAGTATTTATAGCAGGTTATAGTCAGTGGTTAGCACTTGAGAGCATGATCGTACATTTTGAGATGCTGTTTTCATTAATAAAGATATATTAATGAATGAAAACAGCATCTTAGAATTTTTTCATCACGTTCTTATTAAGCGCTGATTATAACTTCGGGCCCATGATCAGAATTCAACTAAATAATAATCTAGCAGATAAACTCCCTGGTACTCCACCAGTTCTATCATTATTGAGCACTTGGTAGCCCTTACCTAAAGCGACGGCCCACACCGCGTCATAAGCCAGCGGTGCCTCCTGGTAGCCCTCTGGAAACCTCTCACCGTCGATGTCGTAGCCCGCCTCCCGCAGCGCCTCGTTCAGTCTTGACCTGTGAAAAACATCTTTGTCATCCACAACCTTTCATTCTATTTCTAGCAACTATATTTTAATGCAGGGTTCTTAATTTCGATCTTATGTTGATTTTTTGTTAATGCCCGATTTCTGACGTTTTTTGACAAATACGTATCATTTTACCCGCGCTTATAAAACAAATAAACATAATATTATCATATTATATATACTTTAACTGTATTTTACTTAATTAATGTTCTACACTATCATTATAATTTATCAAGTTCGAATAATATTCTTTCTAGAATGCACAGACAGTTTTAATAGAAACAATTTAATAAAAACTATCTGTGAATTAAATTCTATTAAAACAGTATGTGTATTTCAGAAGAAATATTATTTGAATTTGATAATTATAGTATAGTATAACTATTTTACTTAATTGTTCTACACTATCATTATTTTACTTAAATTATAAAGTTCAAATAATATTTCTGTGTATTCCAGAAGAAATATTATTTGACCTTGATAATTTAATTAAAATAATGATAGCGTAGAACAATCATGAAGTAAAATTCTATTAAATTACTCATTGCCGTAACAATTTATTATTCAGTAGCTCGTAATCTGACACGCTTCACGCGGTTTGGTTTCAATGATTTATGTTTGAGTAATAAAACAATATTATCATTGTAATATTTCTACAAAATTATTTGCTTATATAACAAGCTTTAAACTAGGTTCAATGTTAACTGCATTTATAAAAATCAACGGTCTGTAATGTTTTTAATGATTTGGAAACCACGCGGTTCGATTTCTGTTATTGCTCAGTTCGCTTATTACGAGCAATGACAATGTGTATTGCAAACAATATTGTACGAATGTGTACAGTATTGTTAATATAATAAAATTAGGACTTCTGTTGCTCAGTTAGTAGCTTAAGCCGGGGGTCGCGGGTTCGAATCCCGCTGACGGAGCAAGTTTTTCAATGTTCCTGTGTCTTGGATGTGTATTAAATATGTGTATCATATAATAAAGATCTTAAATATGTGTATAATATAAAAGTATTAAATGTATTTCTATTGTCTGGTACCCGTAATACAAATTCCTCGGGTACTTACCACGGGATCGAACTTACGTGGTGAGAAGCGTTCATAGATAAAAAAATTTTTGGTATAAATATGGCTACCATTTATTCCAACACTAAATGGCCATTGGATCCGGACAGATGAGCGCATCTAGTTACGGAGTGGCTACCGACCGGTCGGCGAAACAGCAGGCAGGTGCATGAAAAGATGACGCGACAAACTAGACGCAGTAGACAAAAAGTGGCCAAATATAGTGAAAGATAGAGATAGGAAGGAAAGAGGGGAGGCCTTTGCTCAACAGTGGGACATAGCTAAAGTGTAAAAGTGTAAAACAACAACAGGGAAAGTATAAAAATCTAATGTAGGTATTATCGTTGTTATTTCACAACATAGCGAAAAAATGCCACGATCATATCATTCTCATTCGCCAACGTTACCGACACACCAGTATGCAAAGCCTTCATTAATTCGTCACCGATCCCCTGTTTGAAGTCCAATCCACGGTATTGACAGTCCCGATAACTTAAACTTCAAACGTCCGCCTTTGCGAGTGGTTTGGAGAGCCGCAACTCGCAGCCACATTCGGATTATGTAAATCCAAGAAGAGGCCCTCCACCAGCCCTCATACAAACGGTACCTCGATTCTACTAAGTTTATTCTTAACGAGATAAAATAATTTTATATTTTGTTACATGATGATGACTTGATGATTTTACAGTTTACGCGGTGCAGTTTGTATCACTTTTATTTCAACGTGGCCCACATTGAGATTTCCTGGACTTGTTTGAAATTTTTTAAGCCTAGAGTTTTACTAATTTTAAAACTAATTTTAATTTATATAGATAGGCAACTGAAACAGATTTAAGTGAAAAAAAAAACAGCTAGGTGATTCTTCTTGAGGGACCACGTCATGTCTCAGAGAATATAATTTTTTTGTTTTAAGTTAAAATATAATAAAAAAAAATATCTATTGACGCTTCACACCACGTCAGTCTGGACCCGTGCCAAGTACCAAAGGGTAAGGGAAATATATTTAATAATTTTTTGCTATACAGATGCTTCATATTTATAACATACAAATATTTAATACTCATCTAAGACCTAGGAACATTGAAAAACTTTTTACAACGTCGGCGGAATTCAAACCCGCGACCCCCGGCTTAAGCTAATAACGTACTTACCAACTGAGCCTCAGAAGTTATTTTAGGTACTATTCAAACTTTATTACAGTTTCGTTGTCAATGTATAATGATATTTAAAAAATGATAATAATTACCAAAGCCTCAGAAAATTTGAAATGTTAGATTTATTTAACTAATTGTTTGATGCAATGCTTAAATAAAATAAGCTTAAGGAATGATACGGATTCTTTTATATTATTTTAAAGCTGAAGTAACGTTGCACTAAAATAGTAGAATTAGAGTAGCCCTCAACACAGAATCAGGTCACGTTTGAAACTTAACTGGCTCTTAACTTTATCGGTAGAAGTTGCGATTAGCTTTAAGTTACAACCTATGTAATAACTCAGATATTCTCCGAAATTCTAATACACGAGACCTTCTGGCATAATATTTGTTACACCCAGAGCCCCAACCCTAGTATCTCTGTCAATTGAGTGGGATATTAGCATGTAAAACGAAATTGCTATTTGCTATTTGTAACTTTCCAATGACGATAATAGAGCACTTATTGATTCATGTCTTAAAATTATAAACTTCGTTTACCAGCCAAAGTATCCTTGTAAGTCTATAGTTAAAACCACTCTCATAAAGCTGAAAACATGAGTTATAATTTTATTTGTTACATTAATGGCGCATGACAAGGAAATCCTTTTAAATCCCCGTTTAAACTCGATGGTCATAATTTATATGGGAAGTTATGCATGTCAATACAAATTATCACCAATGCACGGCTTAATACTGATCCGGATTTGAACCTTATAATTGAAGACATAAGGTTGAAATGTGACAAATCTGGTCTGTTTCTAGACAGTATGCCCATTAGGTGTTAATTGTAATATGCAATTTATTAATTGTTTGACAGTAATAAATTTCATATTTTAATTTACATCATACAGTATATTTTTTATGTGACGTTAAAAATATACATTTTTATTTTTTTCATTATAGTAATGTAGTACAACAATAAAATTATATTTTGACATGACACAATAATCATACACGAAATACTCTTTCGTTTATGGTTGAAATCTGTTTTTTTTTTAAAAATTTTATGGCCTGGTAATGAGACTTTTATGCGAAAATTCTGTGAATGAATCCAGGAATATTTTTACGGTGAAATTTCGACCATAGGGCAACCTCTAGTTTTTATAATTATTATGGAAAACTGTTGTGCATTAACTTTTTCACACTCCAACGAAAATATTTATCGTTTGTTTATCGTGACTTGTTTTTTCCGAGTTTGACACAGATATTAGATGACAAACTTTAGGTCCATTCGCTCTCGAGTGAATAGGTATTATCTCGGCGCGTAAAAGTTGTGACAAGCCCCTTTATTCGTGTTTACCACATAAATGTCTTCCAATCTCGCTATCACACCATAGATTACAGAGAAATGAAAAGGAAACGCGGGAATTGAAATAATGGAGTCATTTTTTGTCTTTTTAACCGACTTCCATAAAGGAAGAGGATGTTTTTCAATTCGACCATGTATATGTTCTTATTTTAAGATAATATTCATCATGTTCACAAACTTACTTTAAATGAGTTAGATAATTCTAAAATTCTCTTATCACTTTTTTACTGCTTCATAATAAATATATATTCTATAGGCCTAAATGAAATGGCCTTTTTAAGGATTACAGAGAAGCTATTCGCGTCCAGACGGCGAGTAGTGGTATATTTTATATAAATTATCAAAATTGAAATCAAGTTGTCCCCAATATATATAATATATGCGTGTAAAAGAAAATTTAATGAATGAAAATTATTATGAAAGTGGGCTTAAAGATGTACAAAATGTCAAAAAATCAGAATGTGATTGTGAAATAAATATAATAAAAGATATTAGTGATCTAAGTTTTCTACCCATCTCTTTCTATCAAAACGTGATTCAGTATGAACTTTGTATCTAGTTTATAGACTTTGACGTCACAATTATTATCGAATCTCTTTCTAACTTCTTTAAAGGTTTGTAACTTTGTTTTCAATTTTATCAAAAAACTGATTGGACTACATCATTTTTCAATAACGATAGATTTTTTTTAAGAAAGAAAAAAAACTTGCATTTTCCCTATTCTCAGTTGTTTGACTGCAGAAATATTATTATAGAAAATTTTTTCCACTGTTTCAAACGGTATGTAACTGACACAAAGATTATGCGACATAATCATTAAGTTATGTTACAGAGTTGTCATAAAAGATATCATTATATGAAATTAGATTCGATTTCGAGTTCTACAGTCTTTTATTTAGCGTGCAATAAAACCTTTTATAACTTCAAAAGAGATCTCATGAAAGTGGTAAAAACTGTCTGGAAATAAAAGGTCGTAATAACCCCCCTGAAGCAATTTAAAGATCGATGAACATTTATGAATCATACCTGTTGTGGTGACCATAATAACATTTGGAAGTCCCCAAAATAGATCATGATTTTGTATTTATTATAAATAGTATGGGAAATAGCGTTGTTTATTTGAAAACAACATATTTTTATCTTTTAGTAGGCTATAATTATTTGATGCTGTGCCAAATTGTTTCAAAGCAGTATGTGAATAACATTTATTGTTGTGTCCAAATTCTCGGTTACACGTAGGTACATAGCAGCGAAGTCATGGAGAACAGCTACATTTTATAAGTTATTAAAACGAAATAAATAAGCTAATGAAGGTGAATACTTCTTGGATAGATTTGCTTCGATTCAATGCACCGTAAAGTTAAAAGGAGTCAAATTATTTCTTCATAACCTGAAGCTATTGATAGAAAATGGATTGCGAACTTTTTCTTTGAAATTATTCGAGTTTATCATGGACGAGGCGGGATCTAATATAAAAAAAACTTTGAAGGAATAAAATTTTGCATTCTTATTGGAGCGATGGATCCCATTTACTTTTAAATGTGCACACAGTCTTAGATAACGTGATACAGATAAAGTTACACAAAGTGTTTCAGATTATTTGATGGAGAAAAAGCCGACGAGCAAACAGCTTTTCTGATGAAAGACAAATCTGATGGAAAACAAAGCGAAGTGCTTTGAACATAGATCCAGGGTTACAATTTAGTAGTGCTAGTTTTCAAGTAGTTATTTATGAAGCCCATAAAGTCCAGCAGTTTTTTATCATTTAGTGATTTTTTGGGGATTCATCTGGGGAAAAGTGTCACAATATCTCGTTTTATATAGTTGCGATCGTAGTCTTTATGGTAGAGGAGGTGAGAATGCTATTTTTGTAGTAACTCGAGGGTGGAGACCTAGACGTTTTGTAAATAAGATAAAATGGCGAAAAAAATAATAATAAGATTATTTTTTATTGAAGCGATGGTTTTAGACGCTATAGCCATGTTAAGGATATTAAAAAATTATTGAAAAAATTATTTGCGTCGGATATTTATTACGCAATTTTAGACGGTAACGCCTAAAAAATTTAGTCGAGTGTGACATTAAATATCTTGGTTAGGAAAATATGGGACTTTTTTTACTATGTTATTATAAGCTTATCTTACATTTCAATCGTCAGTACTTTACGTGTAAGTGTTATTTGGCGTATTTTTGAAACCTCCCATCTTACTCTGACGGTTTCAATGATATTTCGGTACTTAAAAATAACTTTTTAACAGCCGAACTAAGAAATCTATTTTTAATACTATAATAATTAAAGACTGGAAAGTCTACACAGACTTAAATGTACAACGCGTTCGAATAAATCCGAAAATCCCCTCGTAGGCCCCCGACTACTCTATATGGTTAAGTTACTTTATAATTTACTCTATAAAATTAAGGTTTTTCTAAACCTAAATAAATAAGGTGGTAACGTTTCTGAAATAAATAAGACGGTAACGTTTTATAACCTAAAAACTCATCTTACAGGTATCTACTTTATCACCCGGCTGATGAATCTGGCTACAAATAAAATTCATACGTTTTTATTTTAAATACTTTTCCCAATATTAAAATTTCAATTAAAAAAAATGTTGGTAATGACTTCATCTACATCTTTATCTTTACCGAGGCTTAGGGTTTGGTTACATAAGGTTAGGTTAGCTCCCACCTGTGGCGCTGCGGAGGACACGGCCCAGCACACCCTGGAGGGGTGCGATTGCTGGGCTGTGCAGCGCCTCGATCTCATGGCGGTGCTAATGGGGGAACCCTTGCTACCGAGCATGGTATGCTGCATGCTCGACAGCAATGAGGCCTAGCAGGAGGCGGTCTCTTTCTGTGAATTCGTAATTTCGCAGAAAGAGACCGCTAAGTAGAGTAGAGATGACGACAGATCCTCCGCTCCACCGGCGTCTAACGGGAGTGAGGTGGCGTCGCTCCACGGCCCTCCAATAACCCTTGTCCTTCCGGGTTTCAGAGGATGGGTAGGGAGGCCTCCTCGGCTTAGCTAGTCCCGACGTCGAGGGAATGCTCTCGTGTGCTGTAGTTTTCCCTTATTGGTCTGGTCCCTTTCGAGGTAGACCGGACGGTCATGGAGGGGTGGTCCTGTGTTAGCTCCGGGACACCCCTCCGTAAGCGGCTGAAGGCAAGCCGTAGGTGGTTTTAGTGAGTAGGAGTCTCACATACCCCCGGGGCGTCTCGATTTTCCGATGCGCACGCCTAACCCGGGGAACCCATGATAGTTTTACCTTGCGAAATAAAAAAAACATAAAGGTAAACCTCTCTTGAAACTACGCATGAAATATCTTACCGGAAGTCCTCCGACGTCATCCCGGAGATGGTGGTCTGGTTCGCGTTCTGGTTCCACATGAGCGCCTCTGTAGTGAGGTGGCCCTCCGCCGCTTCCCGCATCTGCTCCGCCGTGCACTCGATACCCTCCCGCTCCAGATTCGTTTCGAACCAGTTATCCTCGTACCAACCTGTGGAGAAGTGGCCTTTTGTTTTAATATCAGATAAGGGGGCAAAGGAACAAACGGGTCACAAGCGTGCTGACCATGTCTCCCGTTTTACATGTATACGTTCGCTGACTGATCGCTGGGTCGCGTAAAACAGTAATGTATGAGCGACTATCACAGCTTTCACATGACGCGGCGATCGTTCAGCGACCGTGTATCACTCGTGCTTACATACTGTGAATACGGCGAACGTCTCGGTATTGTATGGACTTTATATACTTAGACACTTTCACATGAAAACGGTCGCGCAATACGGCGACCATACGGCAACGGTATGCGTGTGTGAAAAGGGCTTTGGCGGGTCGTTCGTCACTCAGTCACCCGTCAAGAACACGAAATAAGCACGCAGCACGGCTACCCGTCGCTTAAAACAGCGAAGGGCTTAAATCCTAAACGGCACGACGCGATACTTCTGTTCCGCAGAAATAAACGTTTACTAAACTTGCTTTTTAACATAGCCTCAATATTAGATTCTAATTATTAAAACCATAATTTAATGAGTGGTGATAACTATTTTGTACTTTATTTTCTTACTAGATGATACGGGCAACTCCGTTGTGAGCATTGAAAATCATTTATCGCGCTGGAACTGTAACATCTTTCCGGGATAGAAAGTATACCAAGTTTCAGCGAAATCGGTTGAGCGGTCTGGGTGTAAAGTTGTAGCAGACGGACATACTTCGGCATTTATAATATACTAGTTGGTACCTGCAACTTCGTTGCGTGAAAATTTGTATGTCAGGCAAGAACCGTACATCTTTTCAGGATAAAAAGTGTCCTATATGTTGCCCAGAGTTAATAGCTATTAAAAAAAAGATTTATTCAATTCGGTTCAGTAATTCTGGAGATTAGCGCGTACAAACACACAAAAAGACGAGAAGAGAATTTTTTTTGGCGATTTGTGTTGTATTACTGTTATTAGCCCCCCAACATTGATTATTTTGTAAAAATACTAAATGTACAGACACGCCAATTTTTCCGTTTTATTACATGTATATAAATATAGATAGATGTAATGTGGAGGTATGGATTTTCCTATATTAATATTTTATATCAATGAAGTCTGTTTTATAAAATCCAATGTAAAAATTAATTTCCGGGTACTGTTTTATTACCGGATGCAATTTATTACGTAAGTTAAGACCTAAGGCTAAAGCGGTCGTATTAGTTTGTTGAATAGATTTTCCTATTAACACTAAAAATATAAAAGTGTGTTCGTTTCGATTATTGTTCGTTAATGACGCCAATATGAACGGATTTTAATTAAATTTTGTATACAGATAGGATATTCGCTGGCTTAGATTAAATGATTTTTTTACTTTCAATAAATTTCGTGGAATAAATCTTTTTCATACATGCAAAGCCGCGATAAATGATTGATTGATGAATGATGATTATAGAAACTTCATTACACTAGCTAGATGTGATGAAGTCATGAGGCAAAGCGTTATAAAATACAGAATAGTCTTATAAATATCAATACTCATAAAAATCAATGCCACTCTTCAAAACTTAGAACGAAACTATCCGATTAGTTAAACATGTAACAGTAAAAGGCTAGTATGTTATAATTTAATGTCAGTTTGAAGCAGGTTTTGACATAATATTATAGGCTAGATGACAAGGTCAAAAATAAGCTAATTTTTTAAATAAAACAGAAAAAAGAAAAAAAAACAAAAATTTCAGCTTTATAACTTCTATATTTTTTTAGTCATAATGTGTCAGAGTTGGTATGTATATACCATTCGAAAATTAGGCAAATAACAAAAGTTATTATAAAACTACTTCCAAAAACGCAATATTTAATATAGCTATCGAACAAAGTCTTCCCGTGATGCGTACGAATCGGTATGCGACGTCATAATGGAGTATCGTTGGGAAGGTCTATTTTTTTGTGATTTTTAAATGACAATGAAATCTTTGAGAGAATTTAAGTTATCAGAGACATTTTTTTATCGATATTTCTATTTTTAGGACGTCTTTAATTGCCAATAAGAAAAAGAATTGACATCGTGCCCATTATTTGGTCAAACTTCTTATTTATTATCCAATATATCAGTTTTATTGAAATGCAGTGTCGGCTTGTGGTTTTGACTTAACACGTTTCGTATTCATAACAAATAAAAACCGATGATTTTCGGCGCAAGATTGGCAATAATCTAGAATGGCGTGTGGGCGTACAGCGTAACGCCGCTTGTCCACTGCCCGCCGTCACCTTCAATGAGATGATTTCGGCCTGATAAAATGTTACTATCTGACGAAGGCGACAGGTTTCATTTTGCTCTACGCCACTAACGACGGCAACAACATGAACACTAGTCCGAAGTCGATAAAAATTAAACATACAGCCTACATCAAAGTGTGGCATTTTGATAGTAAAATTCTCTCGTTGACGGTGACGGCAGTGGACAAACGGCGTAAGGGCTAAAAATGTTTCCGTAAAAGGTTCCCAGATTGTCCGATGGAATAATGTTATGGCAATCGTCTCACTTGCGTGTTCGGTGTTACCATAATGATTTAGGGGTTTTCTGTTGTTACGTGTTAAGAAAACTTTACCGGATATTGCTTAGATATCATAGCTTTTATATCAATAATAATACCATTTTTTTTTAAATTGAACATTAACATTACACACATTACACGATTTTAGATAGCAAGCATTTAGCTGAATGTGACATAAAATATCTGGGAGGCTTGGTTACGAAAATATATGACGCTTTGTTGTTCTAAGTTATTACAGACTAACCTAGCAATTAAATCATCAGTTCTCTATGTGTCCTTTTGCGTATTTCTAACATCCCATATATTAACCTGACGGTTTCAATGACATTCCGGTACTTAAAAATAGCTTTTTAAGAACCGAACTAGCTAATAATCAGATACATGTAGAACGCCTACACTAGCTTAATCTGAAGCGCTCGAGTAAATCCAAAATTCCCCTCTTGGGCTCCCCTACTATAACTGCTAGCATTTACAGGTGGCTTTAGAAATATTTACACCTCAGTAAGATTATTGCTATTATTATTAATTTGGAATAAAAAGTATTAAATAAAAGTCACCTAATATTCTATCTTGGTGCTGTCTATATACCAACTTTCTTTGAAATCCAATAAATAGTCATGGCGTGATTGACCAACAAATATACAAACAAACTTCTACATCATATAATATAAGTAGAAAAAAAATTTAACTCAGCTCACGATTCTAATAAGAATACTTGAAAATTCATTCTGAAAGAGTAAACAGAATTAATATTAAAGAAGCAATGCAATATCATCATTACGAGAACGTGAGTTTGATAAAATTAAAAATTCTCTCGCCGACTTTGCTTTACGAAATTGGAAAAAAATCGTTTATTAAATCTAAAATAGCTCGTTAAAAGGAATCGTGCTTCGTTTTCAATTTGTTCGGCAATTTTGTGAGAAACGCTACTCACGTCAGGGCGTGGTGTTAAGGAAGAGGCTTGACGAAGCAAAAAGTGTAATTGCCCCAAACTGAGGACGTGTGTCCAATAAACTATCTTCTTCTTTATATACGTATAGCAATGCTCATAGCGATCTCCGTCTGTGCAAGGCATATTTAACATTTAATAGGGGCTTTTATCTTTACAAGAGACCCCGAAACAGCGTTTTTCTATTTCGTCTATTTGTTTGTCTGTTTGTTTATTTGAAGGCGCTAACCTCTGAAATGGATTAACCGACTTGCATACAATCTTTATTAATATTTTAATGGGTTTGACTGAAAGCTCCGGTTTGTAAACTTAAAGAAAATCGCAGTGCATCTATCGCATCAATCGCGTTTATGGGCTGTGTTTTGACGTACACCAAACGATACCTAAAAATTAAGTGAAAGGTGTTACTTTTTTTTAGACAAAGGCATTTCTTGTACATCACAGCCTATCTTTGTTTTATAAATCATTGCTCCGTGGTATTTTCGTTGTGGATGTCACGTCGCCTGATTGGCGGGTGTGATGAATCAAACACAATGTCTCGCAATTCCACGAAATTGGATGTCACGGATATTTGCAGAACCTTTTATTCTATATGCTTTTATTATATTTTATTCTTACGGGCGTTTATGCACTATATAGAATTTTCTGCGCAGCTTTTTTAAGACGTCTTTATTGGTATTACTCATTAGCTTCTACCCGTGGTCCCGATTGCGTAAAGAATTTTTTTTTTTCATAGGAACTGTCATCCCCTATTTTATGTCAAGGACAGGGTAAAATTGGTCAAAATTCTTTCTTCAACCGAATCCGTCAAGTAGTTTCGGCTGTTCGTTCGGTTTTGATAAATGGGCGTTCACCATTAAGGTTTAGTAATCAACCTTTAGTAATCCGGATGTTGACTACTCAACGTACAGTAAAATGTTTAATAGCAAAATATTTGACTGTCTAAAGTATAAAACTACGATAAAAATCATAATAGAATTTCTACTAAACTTTAAAATTCACAAGATTCCAGCGGTCCTAAAACTCTTATTGCACTTTTATCACAGAAATTACACTCTCAAAACAAACTGGTCGTAAAAGCGCAACGCAAAAACGGAGCCAAAAAAGTGGCGCTTCAGGACTCGCGAAAGAATTTCGACAAGCGCAGCTTTAAAACTAGACACACGTGTTATTTCTAACTTTTTACGGGCTTAAAAATGTAATGGGATATTTTGTTTGCTTCAGCATGTTTTTAAACAGCTAATGCTTAAGTTTGAAGGGTCGCTTTGTGTATTTAAGCCTTAAAATTGCAACACGTTAAACAATGTTCCTACGCTTTTACCGGACCTCGGTTAAGATAAGGATGGCGCAGTAATTTTGTAAGTCTGTATTGAATATATTATTTTGTGTAGTGTACTATAAAGAATATAGAATGTAACAAAAAAAGTGACAATACTTAAGTGGAGGTATATGTCCCCCACATAGATTTCACTGTGAGACTCTGCAGCGCTGGAAGCGAAAACAAATGCTCTTACAGTGTTGCTATTATTACAATGAGCTCCATACAAGTAGTCATACATACTTTAACATGTAATATTGTGTCATAACCGGTAGTGGGATAGCAGCTAATCTGTCAAGGTCTGAGAGTCTGGGTGTGTTCTAGCCTAATCACAACCCCAAAGGACGTTTAAGAAAGAGCTTAAAAACTCACGCGAGATCAATATAATTGTTGGACGTATCTTATGATATCATTTGGCAGGTTTTTGGTTACTACTTTTTAGATATAAGAAATATTTGGATTGTCTATTTAAAGTTATTTAATGTATATACATATTGTTTTTTGGTTCAAGATTGGCGGTATGGTTAGTTAACCCTCTGCCTGAAATTTCTATACAAACCGCGGTTGTCAACAACAGAGTGACAACACAACACTGCTTACAATCGCGTTTTGTATGGAAATGAGAAATTTTTTGACAGAGGGTTAATAAACCATACCGCCAATCTTGAGCAAACGCATAATATTATATAAAACAAAATAGTGCATACAGCGTTTCTCAATTTATAAAAGTCGGCCAATGTTCTTTTCATCACGAGATAATGCCAAACCTATCTTGTGGTTTAGTCTCATGTATATGCATCGGCGTCAAAATTGAGTGCCGACTAGCAGAGAATCTCGGCCAGTAACCATGGTAAACCTCTCCTGCCTCACCGCTTTTATACCCAAGGAGAGATATACTGTATATATCTTACCACGTCTGTAGTTACATAATGTAAAGTCCAGACGTGTCTTTATTTTCGGTTGGCTCGTACATTTCTCGATATTATCTTGCAACTTCTGAACAGATTAACGTGTTTCTGTAATTTTATTACAAACTTTTATAGCGAAGTTGTTTCCGATACCATTTAACGATATAACGAGCGATAAATCGTTCATATTAACCAAAATAACTTTTTCGTTATTCGAGCGAAATCGAACGCTTCTCGAACTTTGCCTATCATACATTAGCGCTAAAGTTGCCGCAAATCGATCGCTTGGCAGTAATGTGTTCGGTAGTTTATGCCCCTGAAATTTATGGAGGTCGGACGGTTACGTGTCCGAACTAATAAGATACCTTCTCTTGATCCCGATAATTTAATGAGAGGTAAGAAAGGAACAAATTGTTTTGAAAATGTACAAAAAGAGAATTTGGTCAATTGGTGTAGAATTTTGATTTGATGAGAACGGTTGTGACTAGAAAAAAAGGTGCTTGTTTGGAAAAAGAAACGCATTATTTGGCCAATAAATGTGTCTAATAATTATGCATTATACATTACCAAAGTACCTAATGTCGTGATGTTATAAGCTGACTTAACGTTAAGCTTACGTCTGTCAACATCACGACATTTAATATGTATCTAACTGTAAGGCGTGTACCAAAGAGACATTTCCCGATCTCAATGGACGGATGCTCGTTGCCGTGGTAGAACTTCGGCACGGATGTGTCGGCTAGACTGTAGTGATACTACGGCCTCACGGAAGACTGACGTGAAACGGCGTTGTGCTGTGTTTTGCTCAGTGAGTGTTTACCGGTGAGTTAACCCAACTTCCCTTATCCCCTATCCCTATTCCCATACCTTTTTCCCTCATAAAAAAGGCATCCGGCAACGCATTGGGACTCTTCGGATGTCGCAATTGTCCATGGGCGACGGCATCAGTTACTTTCCATCAGTTTACCCGTCTGCTTGCTTGCCCCCTAAATATCATAAAAAAAAACCCGACCAAATTACGAGTACATTGGTATGTGGTTCGCAATTTTTCAATTTGAGATTATGAAAAATAGGCAAACCACCTGCGCAAATTGGCCGCGTTATATCAAACCCACCCCGAAAGATCACGATATTGAATCAGAAGAACCTGACAGAATGACATATGTCTGCCACGTGCCTATGAATTAGTTTGTTTTATAGTGCATTTATGTGAGTCCACACAATTTTACATTATTACATGTATCTTAAAGCTTAGAATTTATGACTATATGCGATTGGGAAAAAATGTCCGATGCTCGTGAAAGATTTAACTCAAATTAAGATAAAATGTAACCTCTACATTTTACATTTCGCTAACTAATAGGAAAAGGATTAGTGCATAAAGACCATAGACTATGATAATTTAAAAAATAGTCACAATTACAAAATCGTCTACGTTTTTTAATGATAAACTCGATTCTACGGTACTTTTCGTCTACACAAATACATATTTCCACAACGACACTCGCACCTGACCTATTTTCATTTCATTAGATAGACACTCGACACGGTTTCGCGCACGTTTAGTTACAAATAACCTAAATGAATCTTGTTTACGGCGGTTGAGTGTAAATAGTGCCATTTCGTCACCAATTTATGTGGTGCTGTGTATTTTCGTCGCACCTAAATTAGGAACTCAGTTTTTGTAATTACATTAAGTAATTTTAATTACACAGGGTGTAATAAAAGTTGGTAATACTATAGGGTGTGTATGTATGCCTTGTATAGAGTTCGCTGTGAAAGTAGCGGCGCTGAAAGCAAACGTTTTTTTGTAATTATTTTGGTGAACTTTTATCTAAAAGGCGGATGCCTTTTCTAAACGGATGTTTAGAATCGTGTATAGGATTTATCAATTTATCAAATTTTCTAAGCGGATCCCTAGGTGAAATCATGAAATCTCATCTCCCATCCCAAAAAATCAACTCGATGGGTTGCTTTGTTAAGGCGCGAAGGAAAGACAAATAAACAAACAAACACATTTTCTCATTGATAATATTAAAAAACAAAAGAAAAACGACATAACACACTTTTCAATTTAAATGAATAGTATGTAGTAGGATTCCTCGTGGTTAAATATTCGTATTCTGTGTCACGGTACCTCAGTACTCAAAATACAAACTTTTCTCCGAAAAATTCACATGCAAGAAACATGCCAAGTCGCTGAGATTGCGTTGTTTGCTGGGTTAAACCATGCTACACTCGTAATTCATCTGCTTAATCCCCGTTCTGTTCTGTAAGCAAAACTTTAGGAGCAGATGTATTCTTGTATCAACATTTATTTTAGCCCAGTTTTTCGATGTTTCTCGCGGGATTTTTCTTGTCGTCTAATTTTTGTTTGTCAACCGTATTGTGAACGAGTTGTTTGTGTCTTCTGAATTTGTATTAGCACTGGAAAAGAGGACTTACATATTTATCCCTCGGCAAAAATGTAGGTGTCATCTAATAAGATGACACCTACATTTTTGGCGTGGGAGAGCCATGCTTCTTCATGAATGGGCCGGATCGACCGGAGTGTTACCACGGCCTCACAGAAAACTGGCGAGAAATGGCGTTGTGCTGTGTTTCGTTTAGTGAGTGAGTCTACCGATGGCCCAACTTTTCTAATTCTCCTATCCCTATTCCCATTCCCTCATAAGGCCGGCAACGCACTTGCGACTCTTCGGATGTTACGAGTGTCCATGGGCGACGGCAGTTGCTTTCCATCATGTAACTCATCTGCTCGCTTGCCCCCTAAATATTATGAAAAAACATTTCTGTTATGACATTCCTTATCAAGACAATCGCACATTTTTCCAGAATAAAAGTATCCTAAGTCCTCAGACAAATAAATATGCTTTCATGTTTTCTGGTGATAATATAAAAACTAGATATTTAGTTATTTTAAAATTTTACTTCATTAATTTATTTGCAATAATGTAAACTAAAAGGCCCTATCTACTAAGCTAGGCATTTATTTTTATCCGTACTATTCTACGGTCATGGCTCGTCCCAAATCTTAAAATAGTTTTCAAATAAGGTCAGGGCCTAACAACTGAATCGATAGAAAATTTAATATAATTAGGGGCTGTTTCACAACTTCCGTTAAGTGCCGCATAGGCTATCCACGACTCATCTGACAGATGAAATATGGAGTGTCTGTTTTATGAGTCGTTGATAGCCAATCTGAAACTTATCAGGCAGTCGTGAAGCCTCCAAAATTAGAATACAAAGGGGCTGTCCCTTTGTATTCTAATATTGGAGGCTTCCTAAGACTTCCTAGACATTTCGTCGTATCCTACAAATAATGGCGCCCTTCTCATTGTGGCATGTTATTTTTATTGCAAAATTTAGAATTGACAGCTTATTATCTACCTTTACTGTAAAAAAATACTAAAAAGATTGTGTTATTTGCCAGTAAAAAAAGTTTTAAGAGATGTTATATTTTCTAACTATTGAATTCTTAGGCGAAAACAACAAAGGATACAGTGAGCTTTTTTTTTGTGCGTAAAAAGTAGTGCGGGGTCGAATTGAGGCGCTCGCAAAAACCCGACGTTTTTCGTGCAAAAAAAAACTTAGATAAAATGCATTTTTGCGTATAGGACTTTTTTCCGTGGAAAGAAATAAAACCTCTTGTAAAGTTCGCTTTTTGCAATTGCGACCATATTTGTAAGATACGACAATTTATTCAAGTATTGTATTGTATGTAGAGATTATATATAGAAACACTTCAAAGGACCTTATGGAGCGTAATAAATTTTTACGAGGGAAGATTTTCGGATACATATTGAGGTCAGTCGGTCGACAGTAACCTGTAGAAGTGACACAGCTCGCGCTTGGCATAACGCCAGATTACCCCTCATGTTTGCTATCAATATTCGGAATTTTCCAATTTGATACTTGATTTGTTATGTTAAATATGGTTTGTGAATTGTGCCTGTAACTTTTCATTTGATGTTATTAAATATGCCCAAATAATTTATTTCCAATTTAATGGAACGATATCAGCGAATAACTCTGATTTTGTTTCAACAGTGTAAACGAATTACAAAAGTAATGAAATACTTTTACTGTGATTTGTTTAATATTTAGCTTTATACAACTACTATTTACTTGAAATAAAATTGATGACTTACTTCAATATTGCCTGAAAGTTACGAGCTCGACCTCTGTGGCTCAGTTGGTAAGGGCGTTGCTAACTTAAGCCGAGGGTCGCGGGTTTGAATCTCGCCGACGGAGCAAAAGTTTTTCAATGTTCCTGGGTCTTGGATGTTTATTATATACGTTTATCATATCATAAAAATCTTAAAAAAGTGTATAGTATAAAAGTATTAACAGGTACCAGAAAACTATTTCTATGCACCTCACGGAGCCCGTGACGAATGCAAAATACGGTTCTATATATAACGTTCTGGAGTTATAGTGTCAGGAAGGAAAAATCCAACCTATTTTTATATAATACACTAGCTGTTAATCGCGGCTTCGTCGCCTTAAGTATCATCTTTCACTTTATTCCTATCTTAGCAGATGCCTACGTCATAACATCTACCTGCATGCCAAATTTCAGCTCGATTCTCCAAGTTGTTCGGGCTGTGCATTGTTAGGTCACCAGTCAGTCAGTCAGTCAGTCAGTCACTTATGAATTTATTTATTTAGATTTTGGTATACGTTGAAATAAGATTATTACACATTTATTTCAATGATCTTGGTTAATTTTCGTGTCCGTGACCCAAATGCACTTACCGTCAGGTGTTGGTAAGCACGTTGGCGGCAGATGTCGACGACTAAAGTTAACGTGAAAATTAAACAGGGCCGTTACGTCACTAAAGCTGAGCGAACATTAGGACGTATTACACAGAAAAACCTCTATTTTAATTTAACAATTGCAATTCCGAAATTAACATTTCTGCATGGAATGATTATTGTTAATACTAATATTAATTAGAAAATGTTTGTTTGTTGTCTTTTCTTAATACTGTAAACATTCGAATTTATTTCGACAGCCAAAGGACGGAGAGTAGTAGCTTTTTTAACACCAAAATTACATTTCGTAAGTTACTTTAGGTAAAGAAAAATGTTCCTAAAATATTTTTACACGATTTTCAAAATTCCCGCACGCGAAGCCACAGGCAACAGCTAGTTATTAATAATTATTAATGGTTGTCGGTAAATACTTTTAATATAGTAGTAACATGTTTGAATGGAGATAGGTGTTATCATATTTAAATCATCGGAAGTGTTGAGAGCAAAATTTCTAGAAAATTAGCTCTTTCATTATGATTTAAATTATAAAAGCCAGGCATCTCTAACTCCTGTCAGCGGCAGCCGCCAGTTTGTCTCGGGTAACGAGCGAAAAATTCACCAACGCCACCATCTTGAATTCAACTAATTTAGCCATAAATGATTTTAATTGTTCATATTTTGAAGTTCATTTTGACTAAAGACGATACAAAATTATAATCCTTAGGGTCTATTGTACTACTCCCTGATAAGTGCCAGTTAGCCAATCCGCAATGTAGTTGATTAATTAGTCATACATAATCCGTCAGATATGTTGTGGGCAGCTATATGGCACTAATCGAGAGGAGGTGAATCAGGCTCTAATGTCTATTAACGTATTAAGAAGATAAGTAGGTAACTAAATTTTAACAAAATTTTAAGTTATTAATTTCATGTAAACACAAAGTTTAGTAGCAAATTGCAAGTTAAATTACTTAAAATTTGGTTAAAATTTTGTTACCTACTATATTAAGTAGATAATACGTGTAAACAAAACATTAACGACGAAAAAAGCCAAAATGAGTTTAACACTATTATTACTCTTATTTTTCTCATGTATTTACTTACATTTCTTAAATAAATATTTATACTTCGGTAGAATACCATTTTCGCATCCAAATAGTAGCTCGTAAAATCTAAAACTAAATAGGCAAACGTATCAGGAGCTATTGAAGCGAAATTGTAATACGAGCTACGGCGTAGCGCTACGTCGTAGCAACCTCGTAGCCTTGTAGCCCCGTAGCAATGAAGTGTGATTTCAAACGAACCCGCTATACAAATATTATCCAGGATACACGAGGCTAGTTTTTTCCGACTGCGTTAGATGGAGGGTTATGTTTTTCGAAAGTATGCATGTATGTATATTTGTTTGGCAGGCTCTGCAGCCTAAATGACTTGATAGATTTTAACGTAGAGGTATCGTTAGATTCATCTTGATAGCGCAAGTGGGTTTAAAAAATATATAAAAATCTAAATGGTGCACTTTTAAGGCCAAATTGTGAGGTTGTCTAAAAATTTTTTTCCACCCATTTAGGTCAAGTAAGGTATAAAAATAAAGGGCTTTAAATAACCATTCTAGAAATATACATGACTTAATGTTTAAATTGCAATTGTTCCTGCAGTCGGATTTTCCGTTTTAGGACATTTAGCTTATCAAAACTAGTGTCAATAAGCTAGCAGTTAATCTTTGCATCGCGTAGACAAAGCGTGTAGTAAACTATTTGATAATCTAGGATCAGCTAGCCAAGACAATTTCTCACAGGATTGTGTGTCCTAGGCGGAATATATGTACGAGTTACCCGAGTTAAAAAATATTTCTGGGTAGCCCTTTATTATAATTTTTTTTGGTAGTACTTATGGTAACAGTCAAAGGTTTAAGTACGGTCAGATTTTTAGGCCTCCTGATATCTGTACACATAATAAATGCATATATAAAATTTTGGTACTAAAATTATGTAATACCAATCTCGGGTAGATTGGTATTAAAATATCTTAAAGAATTTTATGGAATTACTTTTACTATTTATGATATTTAACTAGTTTATTAGTTTTTCAATTGTCATGCATAATGTCCTCGGATCATTAAAAAACATTATCTTGGCCTATCTAATTGAAGAGTTTTTAAATTAACAACTACAATTCCAAAAATGAACAGCAAGTAATCGGATTTATATCAAACAGCACCCCCTAAATACACTTTGTGAATACCTTCTACTCCATCTATTAATTAAGGGGTTTTATTTGCACCCGACGTAACGTTATTCTATTAGTACCTCCCCCGCCCCCACTTCATCCCCGCCCGCACCTACAAAATGGAGTTTGTATCGGATTGCGCTGCGGTCAGAGATTAGTTAGTCGTGCAGAGGGGTACGCTCATACGAGGGTTAATATGGTTGTAAATTAAACGCGCCCGAGGTAACTCACAACTTCCGGACCCCTATAATGTTATGCGTTTTTTTTATTAGTGTTAACATTATCTTTCGATTCTAGAAGTTCCTGATAAAAAAAAATGTTTTGTGAAATAAGGTGATGTCCGTCACATAAGCAACCGCTCGGTAACTCTTTCAAATAACGCCCGGAATACATAAGACTAGTTATAAGACACCAGGACAGTAAGCTAGTTCACTTTTGAACTATCTTGGCTGGCCGGCACTGGCTTGTCAAATAATTTACTCAGGGCCTGTTTTACCGCTTATTAATAAAGTTTCTTTTGGGCTATCCACAACTTTTTTAACAGATACTCCCTAAAATATCTGTCAAATAAAGTTGTGGATTGACTATCTGTAAGCGGTAAAACAAGCCCTTAGTATTCAGAAATAAGGCTAGTTTTGCCTATACTAAGCCAGATATACTAGAAATACTATATATAATAATTATAGTATATATGTACGCTGTTCAGCATTTATGTGTTATCCGACAAAAATCAGACATTAAGTTATGAATGCAGTATTATCCCTTAGATCTAAAGAAACAATACTACAACTCAAAATCAGTCATATAATACTAGTTATACAGCTCATCTACACTAGCATGCTATGCTGACTTTAAACACCGGCCACGGCCGAACTTTAGTTTTTAAAAACAGTTACCGCATGAAACTTAAATTCTGTGCAATCTCTAAAAGTGATGTAGACGTGGCTCTGTCTGTATAGACTAGCCAGCCGCTTCTGTTCGTAGTTTACTCTATGTCTGCGGTGCGGGTCATTTGCTTGCTACAATTAAACACTCTGTGTTTGCCAGCTCCACACCGATTGATGGCCACGCTCAAGGCGCCCGCAAGATACATGGCCTTTATTTTATCGCATGTTTTATATTTGTACGTTTAATTACTACATTTGTCACACGAAAGATATTGCGTTTTTTCATTAACTTAATGGTCAGCGGAAAAAACGGACTATGTTTCATTTCATTATTGCCCGTTTTTAATTCAGTGTAAACTGAATATTGGGAGTTTATTGTTGTTTTGGAATTGATGCAATGGAGTAAAAGAGACAGATTAAACACGCGGGCTAAAATGTCAAGTTATCTATAATTAGCAGTATAACATATTTGCTGACAGAAAACTAGCGTGAAACGGTGTTGTGTTTCGTTCAATGAGTGAGTTTACCGGTAGTCCAACTTCCCTAATCCCCTATCCCTATTCCAATTCTTCGGATATCACGAGTGTCCATGAGTGACGGCAGTTGTTTTCTATCAGGTAACCCGTCTGTTCACTTGCCTTCTAAATATCATAAAACAATTGAAAATTTTGTGGCAGTCTTGGAACGATTTAGGCTTTTTAGGTAAAAAGGTACTTTGAGTGTCGAAAAAGGACAAAGGATACTTTTTTTTTAGGAAAAGTACAGTAACGTTGTTGTGGGCAGATAGTTTCCAATTTCATTCCTCAATCCAATTTTTAATTACGATATATCTGTTGTCGAACGTCTATGTTGTCAAAAATTCTAAAAATCATTCAATTTCTTTATTGTGATTGAAAATGTTTTTCAATCTGTAAAAATAGAAATTTCGTATTCAATAACTTATGAAAGTTATTTTGTGAGATTGGATTTCGGCCGAGCCAAAATCGTTTAGGGTTTCGGTCACAAATGGCGGTTTGTATTTTACTAACGTTTGCCTACGGCTTCGCTTTCGTGGAGTTTTAAGTAAGTCTACGCCAAGAATCAAGTCGATTGCTTGGTTTACGAGGGCGTGTAGGAAAGACAAAAAACTATAAACAAATCGTTAATTGTGTGTGTAACGTGTATGTTCTTACGATAATTAATGCATAACCCGACTGCGCACAAAGAAGGGTTATGTTTTTCGAGAGCATGTGTGTATAATTATTTGACAAGTTCTGCAGCCTAAACGGCTTAAAAATAAAAAAAAATCCGTCCATTTAGGTCGAGTCGGGTGTCAAAATGAAGGGGCATTAAATAACCATTCTAGAAATATACATAACTTGATGTTTAAATTGCAATGGTTCCTGCAGTCGGATTTTCTGTTTTTGGACATTTAGCTTGCTTGTCAGAAAGGTTATTTATTTCATTTCCGTCTGGTTCCTATTTCCTTACTCTATATTTAATTGCGATGGATCTTGTATATTGTATTCTTTATTTCACAAAAAAACTTACAATGATAACATTAAAAAAAAAACTGACTGCACAAATAATGTGAAACTCGAAATGTATTAAAATGTTTTGGTAATATTTTGTTAACATTTTTACAATATCAATATGTTCAAGTTGAAACCTCGTTCAATATGTAAATAGCCGTGTGGTGTTGGTTTATTTTGGACGCGGCTTGCAATATATTTAACATGTATATTTCCGCGCCCGTACGGCTTTCGCTTCAAAATCTAATTTGAAACATTTCCAAAATATCAAATGCCGAGGTCGGAGATACGGGCGGATTTAAGCCCAATAGGACTTTGGGATGTAAATACTGATTGGCTATGTATTAAAGTATTCTTAATGTCGTATATGGAACTATCAAAAATGTAATTAAAATAATAAAAATACAATTGTATCTATCTGTACTAATAATGTAAAGTTGAAGAGTGTGTTTGTTTGTTTAATAGTTTTAACCAATATCGGAAACTACTACTGG
The DNA here is from genome assembly GCA_026546445.1 of Cyclargus thomasi. Taxonomy (NCBI): domain Eukaryota; kingdom Metazoa; phylum Arthropoda; class Insecta; order Lepidoptera; family Lycaenidae; genus Cyclargus; species Cyclargus thomasi. The sequence continues at coordinate 4,322 of JAOTAV010007111.1, read as the reverse complement.
AATTTAAAAAAACTTTTTGCGTTAGTTAGTCCATTTATCGAGGAAGTCTACAGGCTATATAAGATACGCTTTGACAAATAGGTAGTAATCAAAAAACCTTTCAAAAACGGAATTATTGATACAGTTTCACGCACGGGTAATCGCCAGTCAGTTATAAAACTTTGTTGTAGCTATTTGAAGGCCTCCCTAGAATATATTGTGCTAATAATATGCGTGTTAGGGATACCGCATACAATTAAACATTTCTAGTAAGTGTGCACTATGCAGTATAATGTCCGACAGGCGTCCAAACTTCCCTGATAAGCTATATATTAATACGCGGGCGGAAACTTTGTACCCTTTTTTACGAAATAGTGTAAAAGCATGATATTTCTGCCAGTTATATTTGATATGGAGGAGGAGAGTGGAATACCAATATTAATTTAAAATGTGTTTTAATCTTGCATATTTGAATAAATAAAACACTACGCACACCACAACACGCACACTACAATATTTTGACATGACACGATAATCATACACAAAATACTCTATTTGCTTATTGTTGAAGTCTAATTTTGACCTCTATGCCAAATTGAAGTCTGTGATTGAATTGAAAAAAAAATAATAGTTTTATAATAGCTCCTCGCTAAAACATAATTTTAAAATATTTATGGTCGACCACAGGGCGACCTCTAGTAAATTCCTATAAGGTGCGGCGTAGCTTTTTCTTAAAAATTACTCTGCAAATTAAAATAAAACAGTCTAGTCTAGTCGAGCAAAATTAAAATAAGCTTCTAGGTCTTAATTAACTAATGGTAATGAGAGAAAACCGTTTTTTGGCCACATCTAGTTATGCCCCTCAGGGGCCGTGTACCGCAAAAAATTACATTTTAATTCCTCTGCCATTCACATCACATATGCAACGTTTCCTCCAATTTAATTTTAGAATGTTCTATCTCCTCTCATTAGAATAATTCAAACTAATCCTGTTCATACTATTAAATGTTACAAATGTGAAAGTTTGTTTGAATGTTTATGCCTCCATGCCGAAACTACCCGATAAATTTTGTTGAAATTTCGTTCATAGGATATTACCGGTCTTCTTTTATAAAATAAGGAGGCAAAAGAGCAAACGGGTTTCCTCATAGAAAGCAACTACAGCCGCCCATAGACACTCGCAACATCAGCAGGGTTGCAGGTGCGTTGCCGGCCTTTTAAGAGGGAATGCGCTCTGTTCTAGAAGGTTTGCAGGTCGTAACGGTCCGGAAATACTGCTAGTGATAGTTCGTTCCAGAGTTTTACTGTGCGAGGCAGTAAGTTACGCGAGAAGCGGAATGTGAAAGAACCTTAAAAAATTATTGGATACTTTTCATTCCGATTATACGCAATTTTTTAAAGGTCAAATCCGCAGGTTGCTAGTTTTTCATATCAGTATATATGGATTCAGTCTCAGTCGCACTATCTCGAATCCCCACCCCTCGTAACACCGTCGTTTTACGACGCGGCCGACGGCACTTAGTTACGATAAGCTATCAAAATCTAATACTACACGAAATTGGCCTCTGCGATTTTCTATTTCGTACCCAACCGCCGAGAAAATCGAAAGAAAACAACGTTAGCAAAACTAAAAGCCGATGAAAAATATTGTATAACCCAAAATGGATTGGAAAGTAATAAACGAATGAAAAAAAATATATATACATTACATTTAATAAAAATTAATATGATACATTTAATTTTGTGTATTTATAATAATACCATTGTTTATTTGTGCCATCCTTTTATAAATATAATATTTAAACTTCCTCTGTCTTATTATCGATAGATTATTTTAAGAATGACCATTACCAATACTTCGTAAAATATAACTCCTTCTCTTCTCATCTGTATATTAAGACGCGAGCGGAAAATTTGTACCATTTTTTACGAAAAACGCGTAGACGTATGATGGAATTTTTTCCTAGTTTTTTTTTGTGCTGCTGCTTTAAACTTTATGTATTAAACACGTGTTATATACATTTAAAGTGTTACTGCGTTGTTGAGCTACACTTCGGTCTGTACATAATTTATAAGTTGGTCTAAAATCAAACTTTTGAAACAAATGAACTATGAGTATTCTGGGATAACTTAACATAGACAAATTAAACCTACACAGCAAAAACTAACCAACTATTAACAATACATAAATGTCAGAATGATTAATTAAGCTCATGAAGAGCTTGATCATTTCATGACGACCTAAGGGTCAGAGCTGTTATTTCTTCTTTTGTTTATGAAAGTATGAAGTTTAATTCACATTTAGGTATACTAACATACAACATTATAGGTAAACTAAAAATTAAATACTAAAATAGATACTAACAATATACAAACTTAAAAAATAAAGTTATAAAAAGGAAAACTTTCCCAGGTCGTCCCCATCTGGCAGAGTATCCAGCAAACTGATAGCATTGCCTCGTTGGACGGCGATCGCTATCCGTTGTGCCAGGTAGCTCCTGACTCTGGGGTCTCGGGTGGCTTGCAGAGGCTTTTTAGAAATCTCTCCAAAAAGCTTATGCGCCCCCGGACCCCACGAGCCTAGGGTTTCAACCCCAAACGTAATCAAATACAAGATCTCCGCTTAGATTCTCGTACTTGCGCCGTACTCGTAGGTTCTCTGCTTGGTTTGCAGCTACGCACAGCTTGAGGTACCCTGCACATGGGATTGGATACCCTGGGCATGGGATGCCAGTATATCGACACAAGTAGCATCCCACACAAGAACCTGTCCCATGCTCCAGGGGACCAGGGTCATGCAATGACCTAACCCAACCGGAGGGCTCCAGTATAGCTGGCAAATCGGCGGTGACAAGAGCCTGACAAATGATGTCATTGAGGCTGTGATGCCGCGAGAAGGGTCCGGCGCTACGCGTGCACCACAAGCCGTGTTGACCATAGCTATCTATATGCGTGCCGCAAACACACAGATGGGGGACGACGTGGGGTGCACCAAGACGCAGGGCAGTGGCTAGGCGGAAGGTGTTACGGTCCAGAAATGTTCCAGTATTTTTGGATGGTAAGTCGAGCTCGTTCTGCGGCGCTGGTAGTCGTGTCTAAAAGTTTATTACGCACCAGATACAGATGGGCTTGTCCCAGAGCCTTTGAGATGATGCGTCTTCGGGAACCTTGCTGCCGGCACTGGCAATATTCTAGGCATCCTTGGCCTTGTCCGCAAAGGGAATATTAAGTGGGCACGATGAGTTTTCAAAAATTTTAGCCACTACAGCCCGGTTCGCGTCGACTGAGGACAAGAAAGCCGGTAATGCTGGCTGTGTCTGATATTTTGCGTATTCCCAGGCCACCAAGCCTTACCGGAAGTGTTGCCTGAGTACACGATCGGTCGTCAAATTTAATATTTAGAATTTTGGAAAGCGTATGTTAAAGGGTATCGTCTAAGCTCTGAAGAAATTTAGGAAACTTCCAGAGCTTACAACACCGCAAAACATACGTAAATTATGTTGATATAGAGTAAGAAAATAAAAAGTTAACTATATTTTTATTAATTTTTTAACTAGATATTTTTTTTTAAATCGACTTAATTCTTCATTTACTCTTAAGAATATTTCATTTATCCTTCAACTTAATTTAATTACATGCCTAAATAATTGATATGTATCAGAATCTTAACTAAAAAGTTGTCATAAAATGTCTTCAAGTGAGTTTGCAAGGATCAAGAATTTTAAGAAAGCTTGATGTAGATAAACAGCTTATGCTTAGTTAAAATAACCAGTATTTTTATTTTAATAAAATGAAAACATCATCAAAAAGTTTGTCACTCAATAGTATTTAAGTGGTTAGTTTGTTTTACTCCGAAACGACTTTTAAAGTTAAACAACCTGCTCAAATATGTACGATCTTAAAATATTTTTGTCTCGTTTGTTTCATAAAAATGTTTAACTTTGTTAATTAATTAGCTTTTACATGTTTTTATAATAAGAGACATTAAATCAGAGACTTTGAAACTTTTATGTCCTATTCTTATTGCATTTGTTCAATTACCGAATTTGCGAATTGAATTATTACTAGAGGTCACCCTGTGATCAAAATTCGACCATAAATATTTAAATCCATAGTGTAGAGTAGCCATAAAAAAAATCTATTCTTAATTAAATCACAAACTTCAATTTGGCATAACTGTCTCGTTACCAGGCCATTCCATTTTATTAAAAAAATACCGACTTCAACCACAAACAAAAGAGTATTTCGGGAGTTTTTGTATTTCTCCGCTAAATTTGTGTTGTTTCGGGTTTTAATGCGTTATAGTGGTAGAATATCAACCATTAAATATTCGTTATCATGCA
>JAOTAV010007100.1:14170-29300 GCA_026546445.1 Cyclargus thomasi | reverse complement strand
ATATCAACTATAACTGGGAGAAATTTTATGCTTTTACATCTACGCTCTTCCGTAACTCACCTACAAAGTTTTCCGCTCGCGTATATAGATAACCTATAACCTACTATTAATTTCCACAATTCCGAATCCACTTTACAGACTTTATGTACCTGTCTGGGAATGCGCGGTCACACCCATCACATTGGACATTAAAAGCCGGAAGTCCGAGGCACCGCAGACCGACGGACAAACACTACTGAATGTTTTATACGTAATACGGCTGTTCCAATTAATTTTCATGACAACAAATACTGCAGTTCGTCGAAAATAGCAATCATGTTTAAATTCGATAAATGTATACTACATATTATATAGGGACCATATTATAATGATGTACATGAGAAACAATTGTTACTAGAGGTCGCCCTGTGTTCGAAATTCGACTATAAATATTTAAATCCATCGTGTAGAGGAACATGAAAATAATTTTATGAATATAAAAGTCTAACATTGTTAATGTCAAGCAAAATAATACTTAACAAATTAAAATTATTTTTTGTTGGTATTAATTAAAAATATTAAGTAATACCAACAAAATATAACCAATGACTGTTATTTAATCAAACTATTTGAATTTAAATTCATTCAACCTCAATTGTTGTGTGTAGATGAATATTAAAACAAACATAACCTATGTTTGTTTTTTTAACCTTTAACAAAAATCATAACCCTTCTTTTTGTTTTGTCGTAGTGAAGTAAAAATGTGATTCATGCCAGATAAACTTTCTAGACACTACATATAAGTCATAATCGGAAAGTACTATGTAACTCTAAGATTCCGTGACATGCTTCAATCCTTTTGTTATAGTCCTAAAAATAATGGCTTCTAATCTACCTGGGTTAAGAGCTATTTTGATCCGGAATACGAATATTTATCTCTAAGAGGACTTAATAACGCGAAGTAAAGACATTCTAAGAAGCAAACTGGACGAGACCCGAGTGCAAAGGTCGTTTAATGGACGCGAGAATTTCGTTTTCATTAGCCAAGTGACCTTATCGTCTCCGTAGGAAGAATGTAACATGTTATATGATAATTCTCTCTATCTACAACAGAAATCGCCTTTTTCTTAAAATGCCCATACAACCCATTTTATATATCCCTCACCACCCTCCCTCTAGGTCTGCAAGTTTTGTCAGGGAAAACGACAGTCAAATGACACATTCGCTACGACTCCATATTGGAAGATTGCACATGTTGTATGCAGATTCTGATCTCTCATTGTCGATGCGGCATTTCAAGTGGGGTAGGATTATCCAATATACCCTTTCAATAAACCCGCAATCTATGAGGAAATCAAATCGACTGCCGAAAATTTTAATAAAGAAATAGCACAAAAGTCATCGTTGTAAAGTCAAAACTTTTTCGGTTTGTTCAACAACTTCTTTTCCCAAGAGACAATAGGTTAAACAAGGGTCTTAAGTAATTATTCATTTCTTTAGAATAGCCTACCGCCTCGAAATTTCTTTGATTGGAGTGCTAAATTAAAGTTAAGAAATGAAAGTCGGTATTTTTCCCTTTATATTCGAAAGCAAAATCTGAAGGATCTAAAAAAAACCTAAATAAGTACAAGAAAAAACTACGGTTACTTGTAACTTAAATACACGAACATGCTCAGGCCAATTTTAAGGACGAGGACGAAGAACGCAACATAATACAAAGCACAGTCCCGCACTACTCATAACAGCAAGAGCAAAAAGCAATAGCGCAGTGTAAATCACTACAAAAACTAATTCCGCCGAAGCGCGGGCTCTCAACTGCTTTCGCCTCCGATATTTGCCCGCTTCGAAATCCAATTTTACTTGTTTAATGTTGCGTACTTGCTGAATTCCTTCCCGACTGTTTGCTTCAAAAGTTTCATTGGAAACGATAGCCTTTCAAATAGGTGAGCATTCGGAACGGTGCAACTAACAGCGGCTATTAGGAATCAATTGGCATCTCTTGCTTTGTGCCGGGAGACAATTAAATAGTTGTCGGCAAATTGCGTTAGTGCCGGAGTTGAACTTCGTATCCGACTCTACAAATTTAGTGCAACATTGATGCAGCTCCGTTCCTTGTCCGATCCAGTCCGTTTGTTATTAAATCACAAAATTCTGATTTAATGTCAAGCGACTTTGACACATGTTTGTGGGTAGTTTTCTAGCAGTATTTTAGCAGAAAATTGACTAGTTTGAAGAAGGACTTAGAAGCTGTTGGTGCTATGCGTGTTTTTACATTAATGTTTAGCATTACAAAGGTAGAATCGGAGTACAGGTCTCATCTCTAGTCTAGCTTAACGCAATTTTGGAGTCAAACACGTATTAAATACCACTACCTGCTCATTGTAGATAACCGCAAAATTATTCTATTCCATAACTGCAGCTAAATTCAAGACTTGTTCCTTACGAACAATTTCCACAAATCAACAACCTCACAAATTCAACAACTTCTCCATGCAAATTCATCAATTTAGAATAATCTAGAAAGCTATAGACAGTACCATCAGCTCCTTAAACAATTAACATAGTTCAAGTATACCGCAGAACGGTCTACCTCTCCTACAGTTTTGTTCGGTTCCTCGTGGAAGTCGCGCCTAACGCTACGGCTCGGAGGTTCGGGCGGTACATATTTCATCGCAGTACGTTCCTGTCTATTGTTTCCGTTTTATAAGACAAAGCCGTTTCGCTTCGGCGTATTAAATAATAAATGTCCCGCAAGATGAGGTACAAGTTAAGCGTTTTCCGTGTTAACACAGAAAATATATAATACAAAGTTTAGTCTGATATGAATTATTTTATTGAAGAATCGGAATTAATAGATTTTTAAATATTCCATCATATTGCCAATATTCCACAAATTATCGTGTTTATTACGGGTCTACATAAGAACAATATCCGAGTAACATCTGCGAGTGGGTTACAACACAAAAAACTTAATCTAACAAAAAGTTTGTTCAATTACGTACCTACAATATAGGAATTTGAATGCTAGTTAATTAATGCAATAACGATTCAAGTAACCTACTTTACGCGACGAGCACTTAAAGAGCCAAAGAAACTTGGCCATGAACAGGTAAAGTAAAAACAATTTCCCAACAGCCTTAAAAGAAACGAAGAAAAATTAACGAAATCCCTATTTAATGAACCCAGCATACGTACAGTCGACCCACCCACCTACAACTTTAGTGCCTTATTCCTGTATACATAAGATCGAAATGTGCCTTCGCCGACAACTGTACGATTACATATATACCAAATAAATGAAACTGAAGAGTTTGTTTGAACGCGCTAATCTTTGAAACTAAATTGAAACTGAATTGAAAAGTTATTTTTGTGTTGGTAAGTCCATTTATCGATGAAGGCTACAGGCTATATACCGTCACGCTACGACAATTAGGAGGCGATCAGTAATTAAAAATGCTGTAAAACGGGACGAATTATAAGGTCTTACGCGGACGCGGTCGCGGGTAAAAGCTAGTATTAAAGTACAATTTAAAACAAGCGCGGACCAAATAGGGAACAGCCCGAACAGCTGAACAAATGTTGGGCGGAATAACGCTCGGATTTTATTATAAACTTCAAACACGCCGCCTTAGCGCTTTTGCTGGAACAACCATAATATAATGTTAAGAGGAGACATCTCTGAACATCTCGTGCTCACCTCGATGGTCGTGGTAAGTGGAAAGTTGGAAATTGATAACAATACTTTGCTACTGCTGATCGTACATACTATAAGCCACGTTTCGCAAGTACATATTACCTTACAATCTCATATGTAACGTACAATAATATTTTGTATTAGATATTGCCCGTGACTACGTCCACGTGAAATTTTATAAAGTAGCCCGCTTTTACATTTTTTTTGTTACCGATTAGCTCCGATTGGTCTTAACTCGATAACATAATGTTTATATAGCCTTTCTGAATAAATGGATAAACCAACACAAAAATAATTTTTCAATTCCGGCCAGTAGTTCCTGAAATTAGCGCATTAAACCAAACAAACTCTTCAGATTTATATTTATTATTAGCAAACATTTAAATTTTAAATTATCGTGCTGCGTTTTTTTTATTTGTAACCAAACTTCTACACAACGCCTGGACACTTGTATGGAAACTTTTCGTGGTAGGTAGGGTATTAGTTTAATATTAACATTGCACCTATACACCTTATCGTGTTAATCGGTGGTGCTGCACTAATGTATCGTTTATTTGATTGATTTTTAATAAATAAATAAAAAATTAATTAATCTGCTGCAGGCTCTATATATACGGCGATGACAGCGAATGAAATCATAGGCGATTAAAGACTGTGATCGGCGAATAGAGCCGAGTATGAGCCCTATACACGAGCGTGAGATCGCGTGTCACGTGAAGAGGAGCCGTTAAAATCAGAGAATACCTGCCGCCCTAAAAAGGTCACTTTGCAATATTGCTAAGAGCAATTCATTTCGTAATTTTTCTTATAAATAACTACTAATTTTCCAAAATAGTGATTTTAAAATCAATTTGAAGTAACTATTTCATCGAAATAATTCGACTTTTTAACAAAATGTACTAAAACGAATTGTAGAGCAATTCCTTTGCAATATTGCTATTACGGCCATTTTAGGTCCCCTGTTCCATTTCCAAAATAACGTGTCGCGCCTCGCTCAAACGTCTGCTGGACCAGCTTGTATTCTCTGAAAAGTTAACCCGTAGTAAGCGTACTTAAAATCGAAACGGCGATTAACCCGTAAATACCAATTCCGATAAACCCATAAATTATAACCCATAACCCATAAATTATATAACATAAATAAATTGGGCCCTAGAAATGGCTCCAAGACTGGCGGATAGATTTAATCGCTCCTCGCAAATATAGAATTTCTCGTCGCCGTCTCTCGGGCAATAATTTGATATTCCACGGCCTGGCGCAGTGGCGTAGCCAAGGGTCAAGGTGGAGTGGATTTTCGGGGTCCCGATTTCAGAGGATCAATCACTCATTTTGACTCAATAAATTGTGGACGTTTTGTATCTCATATTTTTAGGGTATCTTTTCGAATTCAGATTGTTTCGTTACGGCGTGAATTCAATACAAATTCGACCTGCACGTCGCAACGGCATTGGTTGGGGTCTTACCTTACTATTATTTTCCTCTATTATCTCGCTGGATAATAGAGAAGAGTCTGGAAAATAATAATAAGGTGTGACCCCACCAGTGTCGTAGCTACGCCACTGGCACGGCGTCGACGAGCTAGTTGGCGATCGACAACTCTATCTAATAAATGCGCGCTGTAGATTTTATTTGCAAGCTGCTAAGTCGCATTAAAATCCAATCTTATATAATAATATCATTGCAAATTGCGAATAACAATTTTTATAGCGATTATTACGAATGAATAATCACAGTAGCAGTTCATCGACCTTTATCAGTGTTTTTATTGTGTACAATAATATACATACAATGTACGTAATTAAAACAATACGTGCGCGAAATTTAAAATGTGAAGTATAATATTAATACCTAATATTTTACACTGGTTAGACTAAACTATCGTTAAATTTTTATTTATGCACTAATTAAGACCGTAATAAATTGATACGGATATTAACAATGAATAAACAGTTCAAAATTGTAAAATCTTCCTTTACGTTATAAATCACCTTCCCCTGCTGTAACAATAAGCCCTGCAGACTACTAAACTACATCAGCCATTATTTATTCAGGATCCCCGAAGCAGCGAGCTTACCTTTCTTCAATATACTGCTCCGGCTCGAAACATTCTGACAGCGCTCGAAGGTATGAACCTTCGTCACCCTGTTTGCTCTGCCCCTCCCTTTGTTTAAGCATAACACACGAAAATAAACCATTTATATACGCGATCCAACCGAACAAATGAAAACAATTTTTGTATTTTTACGTACGCTGATTCCATATTTCACGTCGAAGAAAAACAAAACGTAAATAATGTATTGGTTTTTTTCTGCTAGCGTATTTCGGAGGGTACCATAACATTAAACAAATCGACAAACATAAGCAGAAATTATGTTAAAATGTAAGAGAACAAAGTCATAGAACATTATAATTGATCCTCTTCTTAAGCGGCGAATAGTAAAGATGACAAGCACGATTGTGCAGAAGGCAAAGGTACTCGCCTCTGCTAACCGACCATCGTGCGCGATCGCCTTTGATCAACTCGTTGACAAACGAACTATTGTGTGCAACGATTATCGCCGGTGGTAGGAACCGTAGTTTCAGAGTGGACATGGTCATGGGGGTCTGCTTGTGAGGGGGCGGATTTCGAATTCCATGCAATCAAAATTGTCAGAAATGAATTTTAAAACATTGGTTTTCATTTGGAATTGATTAAAATGTCATATTTAGAATAACCGCCAGCAAGCCGGGTGACATGCCGTCGCTATGGAGTTCGAGGTCTGCTTTCTGCGGGCGGGCCTCGCGTGCTCGCGGCGGTCTGATTTCTTGTTTGGGATCGTCGTGCTCTATGTATGTCTACTCCGGTAGTTTCGACGTTCAAAAAGTGTCCTTGATGATCTTGTTTTGGATAATAACACTTTGACTTTGCAGATTGTGTAGAGCCTGCATTATATTCCTAGGCATATATATTACATTCACAAAAATACTTACAAATGTTTTCAAAATAAAACGCCACGTAATGGCTCACTCCGGAAACTTCTCAAAGTAGACGTGTCTGCTTTCTGCTTGATCCGCGACCAAAAGGAACGTTATTGCCTCGAACGCGCACCCCGCCTCAGCCTCCAGACTAAGTTGAAAGGACCAAACTTTTACTTCCAGCCTTCGGGCAGATAGAGAAATATAATAAACAACCACAAAGGTACTAACGTTCATTTCTTCGAATGGATGCCCGAGTAAATAAAGAACAGAAATTCATTTTACATTATTTGAAATCGCGTTTACTTTAGCCTCTCGACATACTGAGAAACGGACTTACTCGTACATTATGGGAATTACAGTTATCGAAGTGCACGAAGAAAGTTGTTAACTTTTTTCATGGAATTATTTTCCTCGGAGAAGTTACCACGCAAGGTGAAAAATGTGAGTGAAAACGGTTACCAGACTAAGTTACAAGACAAGGTCGATACAAACATAATTTGATTTATATGTAATGTACCTTATTGCTATTTTTAAAAACTTGACTAACCTAAGCTTAAGGTTCAATCCCATAAAAAATGTCGTGTGTCAAAACTATTTAGTAATATGTGCCTGTAACTTATCACAACCTTTATTCTACCTTCTACTACTTTCATTGACTTGAAAAAGTTACAGTTCTCTTACAGAATTACCGAGTAATATGCCACGTTTACGGTGTTCACTTTCTTTGTGTCTAACAAGTACAACTTGTCCTCGCCGGAGACCCAAAACCCGTAAGACATATTACGTTCACCATGTATTGTCATAAATATATTTTGCTTACACGATATTATTCATGACGCCACATGTCGTATGTCATATGACAGTCGGGAGTCGGGACTGGGGACGTCGAATAACGCCGACTGTACTTACACACCGTTTTAAGTTATTTTACCTCCGACATGATTCTTATGACGACGACATAGGAGCACTCGTAGAAATTCTGAGGTGAATGTCTGAATGGACTATTTCCTCTACTCGACAATATAGTCAAATATATTATGTTACATGTCAAGTGCCAAAAGCGTCTCGAAAACTGATATTCATCGTCTTGCGTATTCTGTGTACCTACACATTTGTATATCTTGATCTGAATGAAAATTCCTAGGTCATTAGTAGAATGGGATGTCGATTTATATAAGGTTGTATAATAACCTCCTCGTTTTTGGAAGTCGGTTAACAAGGCAACTGTACATTGTGACTCCAGAATTTTATACTATCAGAATAACTAATTAAATAAAAACTAGAGGTCGACCCTTGTTTAAAATATTTTTCAATTCAATCACAGACTTCACTTTATAATAAAGGTCTTGTTACCGGGCCATTAAATTTGATTAAAAAAAATACAGACAAACAAAAGAGTATTTCGTGTATGATTAACGTGTCATGTCAAAATATTGTAGCGTGCGTTTTATTAAATAAAAATAGGCAAAATTAAAGCATATTTTAAACTAATGTTTCGCGCTCTTCCTCTATATTATCAACTACCTATAACTGGGTGAAATTTCATGCTTTTACTCCTACCCGTCTTTCGTAAAAAGGGGTACAAAGTTTTCCGCTCGCGTATTAATTATAGATTACTAAATGCTGCAAAGTTAGCACGGCAAACTGTACCGTGTTACTCTAATGTTTTATGTAGTATCCAAATCACACAAGTAGGCTTTTGTTGTGACATTATTCTATTTTGTTGTGTAGTTCATAGAAGAGGTACCAGTGCGACTTCTCAGTCAGTGCTCTCGCACTGCAGCATTTAAGCTGCTGTGGAGAGGGACACTCCATAGCCTTGCGGTGTCTTCTCTATAGATTTACCTCAATGCGCTAAGCCCTTCATTCAATGCCTATTATGCATTCATTCGAAAAAAAAGGGAAATCCAAACTTAAAGCTTGACTCGAAAACAATAGTTATTGCATGACGGCAATCCTTTGATCAGGCAAGGTCGTTCCTGCCGAGGAGCCCGAGAATGTCGCAGTAATTGCCCCATGGATGTGACCTATTTATTTGCGTATTTATAGTCTCTGCAGGTGTCTCGCGACCGACCGGGTAACCTGATAGTTCATTGTCATGCACCGCTACGCAAACCACTTATGTTTTTATGACGAGTACGTATCCACGCGCGAGTTCTATTCTATAGTAATCTGAAGTCTTGTATGGGCTTCAGATCGATTATTATAAAAATAAATACTGACATTTTGCTTATTTTAAATTTTTTTTACGTTTAGGCTAGACTCAAAAATGAATTAACGTTGGTGAAAAGATACAGAAATCAAGCGTTAGTCCCTTAGTAATAAAAATAATTACATATTCACACAAAGAATAATCATACATACACAATACTGTTCGGTTACCTTTTTGTGACATATCCAAAAAAAAAAAACTCCCAGACGTACCCGCACTACAGTCTCCACAACAGTCTAGACTTCAGAACTCTAGACTGTAGAATGTAGGTAAATGCGGCGTGCATGAGGCAAGTCTTTGCTCACCTCAAATTAATATAAAGTTTCCAATTTATTAGATCGCACCAAAGCCCGGCCGATACAGACTTACGTTGTTGCCCAAACTTTATCAATTAACTGTCGAACATTGTCGGGATTTTATCCCGTGCTGTAATCTTTTCATTTAAGTTTATTGCTAGCGCAATGCGAAACAATACGGCTATAATTTCTGACTGAAATAAGCAAACTACAAAGTTTCAGTCCAACTTGGTTTAAAATCCTGTCTCCATTTTGGGCCAGGATGGACAATTATGATTGAACTATGAAAGCAAAGTTGTCTAGCATGCACAATCAACTTCAATGATTATAATGCGCTTTTGTAGACCAAAATAATGTTGTGATTACAAACCAATATTGAGAATTCCATTCCCGGGATAAAACTACTCTATGTCCTTCCCCGGGATTCAAAGTACAGTACCTACATACAGACAGACAAAATTTGGCATTATAAATGGCACTATTAGTAGGTATAATTAGCACACATTACCAACGTAAGCAGAGAAATTAACATCTAGTTCAAGCACAGTCGCAACGTCAAGGTGGCCTATTCCCCGTCTCATCAGCACATTTATGTTAAGTGCATAACGGGGACCGCAAGTGAAAAGAAGATGCGAATTGAGATGATAATTGTTTTATTTTTACACTTCAAAACGATTCGATTGAAGAAGTTTTGAGGTACGCTCACATTTCGACGGAGCGTGCCGGGCCGTGCCGAGGCGAGGCGTCGGAGAGATAGGATTGACGGATTTTGAGCACGTCAGTGTGACCACTTTTAAATCACTCGTGACTCGATATACCAAAAACGTTGCTATATTCTACTATTTCTACTTAAATCTACTAAACCGTGTTTTAGCTTCTCCAAAAAATTATCCTTTATTTATCAGTGTATTAAAGTGTATTAAAATAAAATTAAATGTTTGTATAGATTGTCATTATCTTTTTAAAAATATTTTATTGTAATTTATTCTATAACTTTATTTAATTTTGTTTACTTATTTATAGCGCGGTGCTAGCTATCCTAAAAGTCACTCATCGTGTGTCGAAAAGTTATTTTTCAAAGAAGCTGAAGTTATAAAAAATACGAATAAAAAAACTTTGCGTTAGTATACATAGCCGAATGGGAAATTAATGAGAAAATAATATGTTCATTGTATGGACTATAATCCTTTCTCTCGTTTATAATGGAACAGTGTAAACCATAATAACACAAATATAGTTAATGACAATTTATCATAATATTACAAAAGCAAAAAATTGAATAAAATATAAAATTGTTTAAAGCGTAATTTTTGTCAACAGTCCTGAGACTTCGAAACAAAGGCGTCCAAAAACAATGCGATTTTCGATTTGTTCTAGAAAACTCCAGACAATGCTCTCTGGGATTTTTATTTTATCGCATTTTAGCGGGTTGAGTGCTAAGTATAATCTAAGCGAATGAAACTCCCGGCCATAAGCTGACAAGTGAGAGGTGGATTCCTTTTAGGACGACAAGTTTTTTTAAAGTCCACAGGAAAGGAGAAATAACTGTTACTTGCGGAAGTGGTATTCTAAACGTAATTTGAATTGATTTTATGCTTAGAGGTACAGTTTCTAAAACGGGATAAAAATCTTTTTTCTATTCGCTTACGTTCATTGCATAGACCCGTAACTGCAACATTCCTTAATTAATTTCTAAAGGTCTAGGATACAACAAAACAAAATAGGTCAAATCATAAATCTAAATATATAAAAAAATCAAACTTACTGACATGGTTTTTTAGAGCGTCCGTAGCCTAGTGGGGACCTTTGGTTCACACTGAAGAGGGTGCAGGATCAAGCCCCGGTAGCGGCTAATAATACGATACTTAGCGTAGTTTCGTTTAGTGAGCGAATTTGCCGGTGGCCCAAATTCCCTAATCCCCCTACCCCTATTCCATCATAAAGGCCGGCAACGCATTTGCGACTCTTTGGATGCCACGAATGTCCATGGGCGACGGCAGTTGCTTACGAAATCAAAATCTTTTCATTCAAAATCAGTACTTTAAGTGCTCATTCTGAACGTCGAGACTACGGTGCCTACCACCGGTTCAGGTTCACGTCAGGGTCATCAGGTAACCCGTCTGCTCGCTTGCCCTCATTAAAAATATACACACTAGTACAGTCAAAATGTAAGTTTTCTATTTATTTATTTTTAATATTCAATACAAGAAGTTAATACGTTTTGCAGTCTAAGCAAATTTGACCCCAAAGCTTTGTTTTCATGCATTAACGATGTTCACACAAATACAGGTAAGGGACACATTAAAAAAAGAAGGGGTGTGCAAAAAGGTTCACCCGTCACGCACATTTATAGGCTTAGCTTACTTAATTTAATTTTGGGGGCATAGCTTTGAGTGGCATAAAAGGTTTTTCTCTTATTGCGTTAAGAAAATGGAAAATTTTTAGGATTTGTATTATAGCCGGGGAGGTGAGAGTGCTATTTTTGTAGTAACTCGAGCTTCGTGGAGACCTAGTACGTTTTGTGGATTATGTAAAAACGTTGGAAAAAAAAATAATAAGGGCATTTTTTTATTTTAGCGGTGAGATAAGACGCTACAGCGACGGAAGCTTGGTTATGAAAATATGACGCTTTCTTGTTCTATGTTAATACAAGCTTCCTTTACTTTTAAATCATCAGTGTTTTATATGGAAGTGTTTTTTGGCGTATTTTTAATACCCCATATCTTAAGTTTGGACGACATTCCAGGACAACTCAGAAATCAGATTTTAAAGAAAGCCTATACTAGCTTCATCTGACGCGCTCGAGTAAATCCGAAATTACGCTCTTGGGCTCCCTTACTAAAACGTTTATTATGAAAGTGAAAAAATAAAATTTGATGAGATGTCTTGTCACAATATAACATTTTCGTGAGATCTAATCACAATTCACAACTTATTTTACCAGCTTAGTCACAAAAATTTCTGTCGTTGTTTTTCATTAGCAGAGTCGGTGTGGTCGGACCAACGAGCTTACCCTTAGAGGATTCGGCCTAAGAAACTGCGCACTGTGATTTTCAACTTCAGCTTAGCACCCTTAACTCGTAAATTATTATGGGTTTTTTTCCTACGTGGGCTGAACGCAGACCGACCTGTGCTTACACATAGGCCGACACCCTAGGTCATCCAGGAGCCCTTGGAGTCAAGCTTCTGCTTAGATAATATATTCCAATCTCAACGTTGGCGTTAAAATCTGAAGTGTCGTAGTTGGTAAGTTGTTCATTAACGCAATTAGTATGATCGGTTTATTGTTGGTAATCCGATTGCGGAATTCAGACAAGCGTTCTCAAGTAACGTAATTAACAGTTCAAATAGTAATGAAGCTGATGTAGCAATAGACAAAACAATCTTTTCTGCCTTAAGGACGTTGTAAACGGCGGGAACAAACATCACGCAAAGGTGATGATGCAATGCATTTTCAATCTTATGTCGTGAACTGAAGGTGCATTTTAGATATTAATGTTGTAAATGATAGTGTTTGACAAACCTTATTGTCAGACACGACTCCAAATTGCATCCTCAGTTCATCACGTAAGATTGAATTGGGTGCATCTTAGATTATTATTATTATAATTATATTAATGTTGTAAATCGTGTCCATTGAGTATAATCTATTATATATATATATATAATACTGAGGGTGCAATTTGAATTGCATCAAAGTGCACCTTTGCATGATGTTTGTTCCCGCCGTGTAGAACCCCCATCACGCCTAGAAGTTGGCAATAGATGGATAAGATTATAGATGATGTGCATACTCTCAGTGTCATAGAGAGTAAGATAATGGATATACTTTTTTCTCGCTGATGGCTACTTGCGATCCATCTTACGAATTTTTGGACAGGTCATGTGTCGGTTAAATATTTTTTTGTTTTACCTACCACAAAAATATATTATCTCTCTCCTTCAACCTAAGGCGAGGCTAAAAAGATTTGGTTAAGTAGCAGTTTATATTTTGAGATTGACTTAAAATGATAACTGCTCCTCAAGTTGTATTCTCAACCGATCGGCGAGAGAGTTGAACACGACTTCCAAGCGTATAAGATTTAAAAAATCTTCAAGAACCGAGAAAGAATATTTTAAACTTGCGCTAGACTTAAGATCCGCATGAAAGATTCAACAAGTAGAATATGAAATTCATTCTGTTGCAAAATATTATATTTTCACATAAGCGATCTATATATATCTAAATACGATAGGATCGCTCACTCACTTACTCACTCATCACTCTCATTTTGGTTTGCACTCGAGGGTGCGCGTACAAAACCTGGTGGAGACGTGTACTAATGAGACATTTTCTTCGATCTCAAGTACATAGTACGGATGCTCATTGCCATGGGAGAGGCACGAATGGACCGGCTCGATCGTCGTGAAATGGCGTTGTGCTGTGTTTCGTTCAGTGAGTGAGTTTACCGACGACCCAATTTCACTAATCCCCTATACCTATTCCCATTCCCTCATAAAGGTCGGCAACGCACTAGCGACTCTTTGGATGTCACGAGTGTCCATAGGCGACGGCAGTTGCTTTCCATGAGGTAACCCGCCTGCTCGCTTGCCTCCTAAATAACATTTAAAAAAATCGTGGTTATATGAAATTCAGACCCCAAGGTGATCGTTTTTGTGAAACTGCGTTACTACAAAATAGTATAAAATTTGCATGTCAGTTTTCTTAGGATTTTATTAATCTTATTAAATTTGTTTAATAAGCATTTCCGTTAAAAAACTTAATAAAAATAGACATCCATATCTTCATGGCTACGCGGACCTAATCACTTATCGCGGTAAACAGCCAGTATAGAATAATTATAATGAAAGGTAAAAACCTATTTAGACGATACTCCAGGGCGAAATCCAAACAAGCAAGGGGAGAGCAAATCATAATGTCTTATTTATTTAACCTTTACTCGATTATCCTTTTTCATTCTATCCTAGTATTTAACCTCTTCTCGTGTACAAAGGTCATATTGTTGTTCTGTTACTGGGAATTATATAAAAATAATACGCAAAAAAATAAGACGGAAAATTTTTTCTTCGGCGAATTATTGTAATATTTTATTATAATAAGTGGAGAGGAAAACTATTGGGAGATAATAAGATATACCAAAGCAAGTAATGTGTATAAGGTAACGAAATGATGATAAATGTGCGTTGCTTAGTTTTTTTCTAACATTCAAGCAATTTTCATATATACAGTAGAGTAGTATGACCAGGGGGGGCGATTATGACCATTTACGAAACCTGCATGGTTCCAGGCAATTGCCATATTTTTTATTCGTATTACGTCTTATTATTCTGACTTAATTTATCCTAGTTTGGTCATCAATGAATGGATTTTAAACATATTGGTGATATAAAAGAACGTCAAACTGCATGTATTTAGTGCCACGTGACTGCTGACTGGCTGGAACTTGGCTGGGAATAAGAAGACATAATAACCCCCCTGGAGTTTCAGCAAATACAACTGAGCAGTTAAAAAACAACATTAAGAAGTAAAACTTCCCATTCATAAACCTATATCATTGCACCATCAACAGCTACATATTTTCTCAAATTGCTCCTTTCGATAAATCCTTCACACGAAAATCAAACAAATTCAAAATACACATTGGGGGATATAGCATAATCTGCCGAGCGTGGTTCTTGGCTTCGTTAAAATGTGTTACACTAAAACGTGTCCTATTTCAGTGGGATAGAGATTTTATTGCAAACTGTCCAAAATAAAGAGGGCGAATTCCATCCTTCGGCGACGGCGGCGTGATGTCTTCTTAAGCATGCCAATATGACTCGAAAACATGCATTCCCCTTTCCGATTCAATTTGACGAAATTGTTTTATCTTTGCGACGGGCTTTAGATATAGCAAATTTATATCAGGAGTTCATCGGCCGTCAGTTTTATAACGTTACGCCGTTTGTCCACCAACACCGTCAACCGAGAATGAGATTATTTCGGCCCGA
>JAOTAV010007100.1:0-11864 GCA_026546445.1 Cyclargus thomasi | reverse complement strand
TTAAGCGTCCAACGAAGCAGGCGTGGGACAGCTAGTTGATTTTGTGTCCGATATTCACACCCGTTGACCCGCCACTCGTCGCACAGGTCGGCGTCTATTTCTGGTACACATTATGTGGAGCCCGGCTGAGTTTCTATTTCGGATATTGCATCGCACCTTCTCAGGTACAACTGGGTAATGGGGTCAAAAGTTTAAACTAAATTTTATTAGACATTTAAAGCTAGCAAAATGTTTTTATGAGATACTGTTTTGAGAAGAGGCAGTGTTCTTATCAATGCTTTCCCAACCAGGTAGACTAAAACTACCATACTACGCGGCTAAAAATGTTTGATGATTAAAAAAACTTGTTAGATCTCATACATATATATTGTATGTGAAGTAGATTAAAGTATTTTTACGATAGACTGTTTCAAAAAGAAGCAGTTCTTATTAATGCTCTTAACATCGCGTCTAGGAGATTATGACAATTCCGAAAAACATAATATGTCTCACAATACTTATATCTACGTAGACAGACGCCTCTAATCTTGTCACTGCTTTCCCAATCGGACAGATAGAGTTCACCAAACTCTTCCAGGGGATTTTGGATATTCGGAAAACAAATAACAAAACAGTCGTAACGTTTAAAAGCTTTCAGTCCATTAGGCCGTAAAAGATTGCAGAGCGAGCGCGGAGCGGACGGCGGAGAATTTTCAGCGACGATAAATTCCCGTTTCGCACACAATTATTCTCCTTCCAAATGACACGGCTTATGTTTCAATGTTAAGTGACTATGCTGGTCGCGATTACTCATTTTTAGTGTTCCGTGCCCATTGGGTATAAATAGGACGATAATACTATTACTTTGATGTGCATATCTCTTCAAACTGTATGGTGTGGATTATGTATCAAGAACCTCAGCAACATTTCTTTTATGGCTTCTGGTTGGCGACGCTGACACTGACAACTGAAGGACATTATTTAAGGCCCACTAATGATAGATTTCCGATTAGACGTTACCAGTATAATAAGATGCCGTCTATTTGACATACGGAATGGTACTGTAAAGTGCTATTTATATTTAGACTAGATACAGTAAACACCGACAACAGTGGTTCTATATCTAGCAGTCTCAAGTCTTGTATCTCAAGAAAATCGCACATTTTTCGTTATGAAATAGTATAAAAATTTAACGTTTTGCGCCATTTCAAATTTACAGTAGATAATATACCAAATGATCCAACTCTTGCTAGACAGCTTCCGGGTAATTTACCTGAAACAAAACAGTATTTTAATTAATTTCTGCCCAACAAAACATCGAGTAGGTTTCGTGGTTTGGACGGACTTCAGCCGGAGGCTTTGAATCATCAAAGGAACTTGGTAACGTTTAATTTATAAGTATCTTTACATTTATACTCTGTTTCAATTCACTTTGATACAAATGCAAACAAAGATTAGTATTAATTTAATGGATCTAATTGTCAGGTTTTAACTTTTGAATTCCCAATTAGGAATGCGGTACGTTAGAGAAAAAGCAAATACAAGAAGAGGATAGTTGAAACTGTTTAACTTTCAGAAACAATTTAAAAAATATTTGCTTATAAATAATACCATAAGTGCGCTGGCCCAAAGATCAACATTGGCCGGATTTTAGGACAAAATACAGCTAGTTAATAGAATCAGGCGTAACTTTGCGGAAATCCATAGCTTTAACATTAGTAAATAAAGATATTTTAGCAATATACCGCGAAATTAACCTCAACCTGTAAGTAAAAATTCGGGTTGAGGTTCTAAACTCGCATTTTATTTACAGGTTGAGGTTAATTTCGCAAACTATTCCTAAAACTCTTAATTTACTTAACTTAATTGGTTTTAAGGCTAAGTAATACAGCGTCAATTAGTGAGATGTTTATCTAGTACTGTTCCAGAATCGAGATAAATCGCTTTCAGATTTCAGCGGGGATTCAATGGGGACATTCACATAACACAGAACACTATTGCCGATTTGCAAAGCCAGTTTTTTTCGGCTGTCATTTTATATCACCGCTGCTACCGTGCGTCCTAAATCCCGCCACAGGTGCATTTTTGAAAATCCCGTGATGGATTAGTGCAGTTTTACATTCAGACAATTTAGAATATTCGAGCATTTTACAGACAATATTGGTACCTCTTCTTTTTAACCCGACACAAAAAGAAGGGTGTTGTAAGTCAAAGGGGAGTGAAAGTGGAGAAGAACAACTTTTAGTCGGGTTTTTGACCCCATGGCGTAATTTCTAAGAAGTGGCAAAAACAACCACTTAATTTATTTTTCGCCTTACAAGTAAAACGATTAAAAAATTTGGCACTGAAACGAGAACGTGGCGTGGTAAGAACGTAACAAACATAAATCAGTACGATGCTAGTACCGCGATCAATGTCAGGGGCGGACAACGAACTTGTAACAGGTGTTTGCACTACAATGTTCCTTACGTTCATTGATGATATCACACGCGCGGCTGTCAACACACGCAAATCGCGCATGTTTCAGTGGAAAAAGAAAGTCGGTGCGTAGAGAGTTACAGCTGCTGCGATATAAACAACGCGTATGACAGCAATGCGCTGAATAATCGATTATCTTCTTTGGCATGAGCGGTCTTTGGGGGACGGGATAATTTCCAATCGCCATTCTTAATACTGTATTTATAGTCGTTAGTGTTAATTACGGAATCACTCAAGGCTAATGACGCGTCGGGAAGGACACGCCAACGGTACATTCGGTGACTTTTCTGGATGGCTCGGGATCGGAATTCAGATGCCGTGGGAGACCCATGCTTCGGCACGAATGGGCCGACTCGAGCGGTGTATACCATGGCCTCACAGAAAAGTTGGCGTGAAACACGAACCTTATTCCCTATCCATATTCTCGTTCCCTATTCCCGAAGCCTATACCTTCATTAAAACTAAAAGGCCAGCAACGCTTGTGATGGTACTAGGTATCAATCGGGGCGACGGAAGATATCGCAGACGAGATTGATACTGATTGTAGTAATGTTGTGTCGCATTAAACGTATTATTAGCAGCATTCCGTGCTACCTGTTGTGTAAAATATCCGGGCCGGCCGGCGGGCGGTGCGCGACGCGTCATTACACAATCTGCGAACGCCGACGCAGTTAAGCGGATATGCAAATTGAACAACGCCCCGCGATCCCGTAATATTTATCGTACACAATACCTGCTGGTATTATAAAGTACAAAACCAGGTAGAGCACGTTCATTGAGGCGAACCGCGAACGGTTAGCATGTGTGCATACCTATGCGCCGCAGCATGCACTCATAAGCTAATGTAAGCGGCTCTACCAATGTCCCAATCGAGTCTTGCAGATTGTTTTTGATTTGCGCACTCGGTCCGTTTAGTATATAGTTCTTTATATACTTTGACAATATTGCTGCAAATTGTAACTGTCTACCAGTTAATCTGTTCTGTTGTGACTACTTGTCAGCTACTGCTTAGTGCTTACTAATCATCTTTTTGATGTTATGTGACAGACTATACTTAGGTTAGCTTCTATTGACGTTAAGGCCTGCCACATACATTCGGTAGACACCAAGGCCCCAAGGCAAACTCAGCCTGCTAATTTTGAAACTAATGTGGCAATTTGTCGGCAATTAACATAACAAACTATTGACGCTATACGAAACTTCCATTAGGCTAGCGTCTCTATTCGCTCTATTATACTAGTAAGTACTAGACCTTTCATTATTGTCTACAAACAATTCTTATCTTAAGCCTTAACTTGCGTAGGCCCATCCTTTGTTAGGAAGACATGTGTACTTTTAAGGATTTAGCTCATGCCAGTCGGTCTTGCCACTAAGCGCTCAGTTAATAAGCCCGTACTAATCATTATCCTTACTAATATAATAGATGGGAAAGCGTGATTATTTGTTTGTCCTTCCTACACGCCCTAACAAAGCAACCAATCGACTTGATTTGTGGCGTAGACTTATTTGAAAGGATGGAGACTTCGAGAGTTACATAGCGACGGCGAAATATCAGGATCAACTTTAAAAACACGATTTTAAAGTAGGCGAAAAAAACGTTTTTTTTTATGTAAAAATAGAATTTTTTTTCGCCTCCTGCAAAATCGTGTTTTTGTAAAAATCCTGATACATCGCCGCCGATATGCTACTTTTGGTTTTGAAAAAACACCCCGTTTTTTAAAAAGAAAACGCTTTTTTACCAACATTCGAATTCCACACGAGCGAAGACGCGGGTAAAAGCTAGCAATTTATAACTAAGTCCACAGAAACCTACAGCTGACAAATACGTTCTACGGTATTCCATTATTTCGAAAACTCCCACGGCAAAAGCAAAAGTGAGATTCAAATCTTAATCATACAATTAATTTCATTGTATTCACTGATCTCCAAGGAAGATGGTAAAATCTCAAGAACAAGATGGTTTCACAAGGTCAACACTTTTACTTGTGATTAAATACTCAATTAAAACTCATATTGTATTGCCGAGAAAGTTGTTAATTGAAGTAAAACGTTTTAAAGAAGCTTTTGTGATGTAAACAATTGCGTAGGAAATGTTTTTGTTCGCATCAAAATATGGGTTCTAAAATCACTGGATAGATAACTAAGAAATTTGGCGTAGTTAGATACCTAAGAAATATACTTTTTATGGTTGGGTTTGGGGTATTATGCTTATAATATTTATATTTATTACTTCTGGTTTTTCGTATAGATTTGTATATTTTCATCAATATGTATAACCTAAGCAGTATCGTTCAGCTCATTACCCAAAACATTACAAACCTTAAAAAATAAAGGTAAATAGTTAACGATTTGCAAAAAACCTTGCTTCAATGACGTCGTGGAGTTATTTAAAAAGCTAACCTAATCAGGTCCTTGTTAGCGATATCCTCCAGGAACGTTCTCGTAATTTCCTTGGCCCTGAGGTGGAGTAAATTAACCTGATTGTAGCGGCCGCTGGGGGCTGTACCGCGGCGCGTAAGAACCTGCTAATGATGTCGGTGTTGCCCGCTCACGGGGAGAACACGAATTTCGGAAAAGTCAATAATATATATTGCCTTACAATTTTTGTTTGATTGAGAGCTAATTTTGAAAAACAATATAAAGTTAGTTCGAAACAATTAATGTGCGCGAAGCTATTAAACTTAGAGCTGGTAGCAATTCTTTAGTAGTTATTTAGTGAGTTCTAGAATAATTTTTTGAGTAGGTGTTTGCATTGTAATTCAAATTATAAATTATATTTTTATTAATTATAAATTAAAAAAAAATATTGGGTGTACCCCAAAAAAAAACAGCAGACCTAGCTAGTGAGAAGCGGGGTTATAGAAAGAATGAAGGTTTTCTAAAATATATATCGGAATCTGATAATTATTTAGTGATGAAAAATATTGTATTAAAATTTCGAATTCCCATAAATACATTTTCTATAGTTTGCAGGCAATTGTCGCAAACTATTTTTGCACGCGCCTGGCAATGATAAAAACCCCACTAAATCTTGGCTTATCATATTTTCTATTCTTTAAATATTCGACTACAACACATTGTATTAAATATATTATTATTATAATCGACATTGTGTTAAATATATTATTATTATTACTTTCGAATAAGGGCGCAATTGCAAATTTTACAAGAAAAGGTTTTCTTACTTTTCGTAGAAGAAGGCCCTATTTTTTTTCGTGAAAGACGTCAGGTTTAAGGAACCGCCTTACTTCTGCCTGCGCGTCACAAAAAAACAGTCACTGTAGCCTTTTGAGGAATTCAAGAGCTAGCAAATGTAGTTAGCATTTTTAAAACTTTATTTACTGCTTATTAAAGCTAACTTTTAATAATTTTTTTACTGAAGGTAATAATAATGAGTTGCCAAAGACCAGAGCGCCATAATTCGTAGGATACGACGATCTAGAGCCGCGCGCACAACTGAGGTGAACTATGTCTACCAACAAGATTCGTCTCATTAGTACTTTTTAGCATGTTTTAGGACCTTTGATTTATTACAAGTTTATTAATATTTGAGTCGGCATACATTATATCTTTTACAGGTTTTGACTCTTGGACGTTGCGGGCAAAATTTATCATTCCTACAATGTAATGTTTTAAACAACTCAGCGCTTCTAGTGTTGTAAAGCGTATTTACATCTGTAATACTTAATGATTTGTATAATGGCTGCAGCGGCTGAAATATTTTCTGGCGTGGCTCCAAGACTTATCGGTGTCGTGTGTTAAGGGCCAGTGATCAGTTCAATCTATTTTAAAAGGAAAGTTCAATACCACTACATTATATAAATTTAGACGACGTTAAAAACTTGGTAGCGCTATCATAATATTAAGGTGCCATCTATCTTGTGTAGCGTTAGTTACAAACAAACTTCGATCAAATGCTAATAAGATGGACATATCCCTTTAATTATTAAAATAATGGCACCAAGACTATCTGACACAAAACAAATAGTAGGTGAACATATTCTGTAAAAACATATTGTTGTTACGTTATAGAAAAGTTGAGTATTCCTTGGAAGTTCGACACAACTCTACATCCATAGAGATTAACATTTGAGACATATTAGACCGTGATCTACTACTAGATACACTTAAAACAATTAATGATACCGAAGCGCACTAATAAATATTTGGCGTTTCAAAACAATATACCGAATCATTAGTCTTGAACCGTCAAGTCGTAATAAAGGTGAGGCTCTGGCATTTTGCCTAATAACGAGCGTTCGCAAAGGTCTGGGCAAATGTCGCGTTACAATTTCAACCCATTCCATTCCGCTGAAAATAGAATGCCTAGTTGAGCCTAAATGAGGCCGTAAGGGTTATTGAGAGAAGGGACCTTAGCGCTCACAACATATCGAGGTTGGATGTTATTTATAGAGCACGTATGTGAACTACAGACCTTACATTACTACGATCAGAATACACGATTGCGCCATTGAATTAATTCGTCGACGCCAAAGATACTTGTTGAAAACTTCCATTGCAACATGGCTGTAAAGTAATTCACTACGCGAATAGTTACCGCCTATAGTTTTCCCGACATTTTTTCGGTTGAGTTAGATTAGTAATAACATTATAATTCTTATAGTTAGTCTCTTGTTATGAAGACAATTATCTGCTGAAATGTATCGGTCTAAACATATCAAATCCTACCTACATATTATTCAGTCTAACGTCCCTCAATACAAGAATCAGCATTCGCTACCAAGGTAATAAAATTGTAGATAACAAAAACTTAGACGAACAAACAGAATTTTATGATGTCCGTAATCTCTTCAGATGTCATTGTTCGCTTTGATAAAACTAATTTTTCATTGCCAACAACGAATATATTCTGTATTCCCCGCCCGGGGGACAGACATTTAGGAAAAGCTTTATGAAGTTTAATAAAGACTGTACAAACACAGCGGTGCTCGACTTTTTCACGAGCGACCAGAACTTTTCCTCCCCCGAGCGAATGCCTTAAAATCACACGTTGTTTAAAAAGTAAAGAGACTGAAATATGAATTTCAATATCGTCCGTCTATTTGCATCTGTGCATGGACGTCTCGCCGAAGTATTCAAAGACTGTGTTTGTTAATTACTTCGTTGATTTACTTAATCAAGAATTACTGCAAATTAAAAAAAAAGTTCATTCAGTTATTCCTCTCTAATTTCATCCCCCACATGTTTTAAAGGGCTAAGCCGATTTTCATCATCCTTGTCGAGAAACACTTGCATAAAAGTTACATAAAAAAAATAAAAGTTCATTCGTTCAGAGCTAACTATGATGCCACAGACATCAGAAAGATGCATCAAACTTATAACACATTTTTTTTGTGTCGGAGGTTAATAAAATAAGTTTCTTAAACTGACAATTATACTATTATCTCCTTATTTATAAAAATATTTAAACAGTGGTTAGCTTATCAAGATTTGCAGTCCTTTTCTGTAATATTGAAAACATCACGCGACAAAAAAGAACAGCGAATATTGATTAGCTAGACATTGTGTAAATATTTTTATGAATAAGGGGGTTAACTAGTGTCCAAATCAATTTGCAACTTAGTTGTCTCAACTGGGGGACGCCGGAAGAGTACATAAACGGACCCTTTTTGGTCGCCTCGTCTAAATGTACTTGACAAGCACTAGCGGGATTAGAAATGAAATCGACTCGGTAAGATTAATCGTCAGAAACGAACTGCAGTCCCGCAGGGTCTGTGTTTAATGGCGACCTATCAACCTGAACGCCAATGCATATGAAAAGAGTTGCTTTTGAATGTGTTTTCAGACTAGAAATTGCCCGCGGCTTTCCTACGTAATCATTCGGATCGCGAGAAAGCTGTAGCTTCTGTTATTGTATTGGCCTTTTTAAACTACGAGAAGAAGTTTCTCAGTTTGACCTGTAGGTATAAATAATATGTTTGTCCGCAATCACTATCATATTTTTGGATTAACCGATTTTGATATATAATAAGCTATGTCATACTAAGGCCTGTATGTTATGGATAGCCTAACTGAAATTTAATCAGTAAGCGATGAAACCGACCCTAAGAGAAGGTTATTTTTATCTTCTACTTCAAAAAGGTGATTATTCTTCTCTTATAAACTATCGGAACAGTTATTACCTGAATGCCTAAGTCTAAATGAGCACCAACTTATCAATGTGTACTATTTTTAACCATCACTCAGTGACAAGGAATGTGTGAGGCAGAACGGCATCTGCTAAATTGGGATCCACCAATTGGGACATTGTGACTAATAAAAAGTTAGTTGTGATGTCACGCTCCCTAATATTTTTTTTGTTTAAGACCTAATATTTTTTTGTTTACAAAGACAAATCTTTTGTCAAAAAACATGTACGTTTTTGTGTAGTACACTAGACTGGCATTAGCCGAAATTCTTTCAAAAAGTCAAGACTCGAGGCGTTAAGTTTGTTACACGAATCTATTCTAAATGATATATCACTTAGCCCTGCCCTTAAGCTCTAAGTATCTTTGCTAGAGGCATCAGACATGTAATATCGTACAGAGGCGTCAATTTGGATGAAGACATTCTGGAGGACCATTTGATTTTACGACAACCCTCGATCTCGGAATGCGTTCGTCATCACGACGGGCCTAAGTGTTACCGACCGTCACTCGTCCTCCACGACTTTTTGACCCTCCCTAAGTTCCGAATATAACTTACTGAAGAACGCATGTAGAATTTTAACTAAGCGGGAAACCAATATCATACGGTAAGTTGCGGGCAATTATTGCTACTTGACTTTGACGCAAAACATTATTTCGCTTTGATAAAATTTTAAATACGATTATGATGATAATTTCGCATTTTAAATATAATTATGATGTTACGTTTACACGTGTTTGTTATATTTGTAGAGTTATCGCTGACAACATTAATATTCGCCTACTTCAAACGATTGAAATTTGACGAAAACACTTGTTATTCACACAGAAATCATTAAAATAACCACGATCCAATTCGGAACTCTCACAATCCAACTTCCAATATCTTTCGTAAATAATTCCCATTATTCTTAATGAAATAACTTCTTGTTGTAGGATATCTCAGTGATCGTTAAATATTTCTATCCGAGTTTCCCCGGGTCAGTATTAATAATTCCATCTAAAACTCTGATCCCCTAAGGCTCAGACCGAATTAGAAGAAATCCGGCAATCTAAGGTGAAACTCCAGGTTGAGCCTCAAAACCTTTAAACAACTATCTTAACACGAGCGTGTTTAGTTTTTAAACTAAATAAGTTTTAAACGGCGAGTGAATACCTTAATTGATCAAAGAGATTCCTAATCTTTTTCTAAATTTCTAAATTAATCGATTTTTGCACTAAAAAGTAATAGGTGTGAAGTTAGGATCATTTCCAACTAGACAAGTCCTATAACAATGTGTGTAGAGGTAAGCGGTCTGCTATTGTGGCGCTTAATGTCCGAAGTTATCGATCCTATTTCAAAAATTATTTCACCATTACAAAGCTCTATTATCCCAGATTGTCATGGCCTATAATAATAGGCTTTTTTTTTCAATTTTCATTTTAGTTCATTTATCATTGAATCTGTTTGAGAAAAACCGTAAGCGACTCGGTAGTAATTGGTACCATTAAAGATGGTCTCTTCTTTTTAGGTGATGATTATAATATGTTGGCTTTAAAAATAAACTGTAAACTTTTATATGAAACAAAAAACAGTTTTATACTTTTAGACACTTTGACACGAAAAAATATATCGTAAAAACAGTTAACGAATTTAAGTGCGCGAGTTTATCTCCTGGGGATGAAAAGGGAAAACTTTCGAATCACAACAAAGAGTGTCGTAACGTGAAACATTTTTAATTAAACTCGCCAAACAGCGTGAAATAAGCCTATGATCAACGGACCCTTATCAATTCGTGTCCTTTTATTCGGAAATAATTTGGATTACAGGGCGTTAAATTTACAGGTTTACTACCTGTAGGAAATTGTATTACAAAGCCCGACGCGGACGCCTCACGCCCGTGTTGTTCCTTAAATAATAGACGATTTCAGCATTTATTTTATATTAAGGGCCTGTTTCACCGCTCCGAATAGGCTATTCAGAATCTCTTTGAAAGATTATCCATACATAATCTGTCAAAAAAGTTGTGGATAGCCCTATCCCACACTTATCAGGATGCGATGAAACAGGTCGTAAAAGTATTAAAATTCCAAATTTAGAGTAGCTGACAATTATTGCTATTTTATCTTAATGCAATATTAATTACAGTTTCTTCCAATATGTTAAAAAATGAAGCAACCGTTGTATAGTGCCTATTTCGCCTTTCTTTTATCCGCAACTTATTTCACACAATATAAAGTATGAAGAACCTGTTTTATAAGATGTGTATAGCATACGCGACACTTATCAGGAAGCGGAGAAAAAGCTCCTTAATTATAAATAGAAACAGACAGCGGGACACAACCTTAATTGAATATAGTTAATAAGTGTAACTGTCCATTTTCAATTTAATAAACCACTACTTACAGATTATAACGCAGAGTAAGCAGAACAACATACAGAACAGAAAGAATCGAGTTTTTCTTTCCAATTTACTAAAAGTATTATCGAATGCCTTTGCCTGCCTTTTAAAGTTCCGTGTGCCGGCAGTTAAGTTCGAGATTTCATTGTTGTCGCGACTGGGCACTGTGTAGGCACATTCTAGAAAAGTAGCACAATTGCCTACCCGCCGCCCGGCTAGCAACATGTAATTAAATGCTCTAAATAGCTGCGTCTAATAGGACAATCTTACACTTTCGCTTATCTAAGATGACAAAGACAAATATAGTTAATTTTGAGATATTAGGTACAATTTCCAGTATACTTATTAATGTAAGTCCAGCAGGCCTAAAAAGGTCGTAACGGCAATATTGCAAAGGAATTGCTCAGCATTCATTTTAGTAGATTTTGTTCAAAATTTGATTAGTTTTTATAAAATAGGTACTTCAAAATAATTTTAAATTGATTATTAAATTTTTGTTCACCAAAATTTGTAGTTTTTTGCAATAAAAATGACAAAATGAATTGCTCTAGGCAATAGTTATAGTAAGAATGAAAATAACTAACTTTCTGATTGTTTTATTAAACTTGGACAGGATTTTAAGCTAGTTCATTACTAGTTACTTAATAATAGCATAGAGGGACGACCTCTGTGGCGCAGTGGTTGAGCACCTTGGTAGCCCACGCCGGGGGTCGCGGGTTCGAACCCCGCTGACGGAACAAAAAGTTTTTCAATGTTCCTGGGTCATGGATGTGTATTATATAATTAAAAACTTAAATATGTGTATAGTATTAAATATATTTCCGTTGTCTGGTACCTGTAACACAAGTCCTTCGGGTACTTAGCACGGGGCCAGATTGAC